>JAVXUM010000021.1:2320158-2339411 GCA_035590655.1 Pouteria glomerata | reverse complement strand
TCCCCCCCCCCCCCCCCCCGGGGCGGCCCCCAAAAAAACAAAAAAAAAAAAAGAAAAAAAGTTTGTCCTTCACAGTGAACACACCTTTATCATGTATTTAGGCATTGCGATGAAGGGAAAAATAAGTGGATGAAAAATAAAATTATTAATTTTTGTTATTTTCTATATTTAATTAAGTAAATATTAAACTTTTGAAAAATATTTAAGAATTTTCTTATTATTTTTAATTCAAAAAAATTAAATTTGACCATTCCGACCATTTCAACTTTTTTTTTTTCTATTTTTCCTTTACATTCTTCTTTTCATCACAAATTCATGTTATAAACATAACATTGTAACATAAAATAGAAAAAATATAACCCAAATCAAAATCGTCTCCCAATATCTCAATTATCTCAACTTGTTGGACAATAATATTCTTGAAAACTAATTGTACTTTTAAAATGAATTTGTTAAAGATAAGAAAGTAAAAGAAAATAATAAGAACACAGAACACGCGTTAACAGTAAAATCCAAATTTATATCTTTTGATTAAGAAAAATGAGTAGTAGAAAAAGCATAGATATATTTATATATATATATATATAAAGAAGAAGAAATAATTTTTACTTCGTTCAACATAAAAATCGATACAAATTAATTCATAAATTCATGTTGCAAATGCAAGGTAAGCGTTTAGGAATAGAGTTATGTGGGAATTATGAGAGGCCTTTACTGCCTTATATTTTGTAAATAAAAGTTTAAAATATAAATAATTGGGCCCCTGTTAAAATTTGTAATAGTCACTGTCAGACACAAACCCAAAAAATTTTTAAAGGGTGTTAGAGTTAAAAAAATTTAATTTAAAACTATAGACTAAAACTTTTTTTTTAATAAAAATTTTTTTTTTTTTTTTTTTATTAATTTTTTTGCACGTTTTTTCTATTAATAAAAATTAATTTTAAAAAAATAATTTTATTTAAAAAAAAAAAAAAAAAAAAAAAATTCAATTACCAAACCAAATATAAGACAATGATCAAATTTTGCATCTAGAGAGGTAATATGATAAGGTTGATATGTTTTCTTGAGGCGGGTTAATGAATTCAAAGTGACGACTTTGGTTATTGTACTTTTAGCTTGGGATGTAGAACGGGTTAGACCCGACCCTCTCTTTCGAGTCGCCCTGACCCACCTCAGCCGTCCCTCAAGCTTCTCGAGTTGGGTCGGGGTAGGGTCAGTAATCCTCTTTTCTGACCCAGCCCAGCTGACTTAGCCTATTTTTTAATTTTTTTTAATTTTTTTAAGTGAATAAAATACAAAATAAAATTTAACCAAAAACATTAGAATAATTATTAAAAAAATTAAAATTTATTAAACAACAATAGAAAATATATTAAATTGTACTTTTTAAACAACATATATTAAAATATATTTAACAAAAAAATTGTAATTATGGAAAATAGTTTGGATTGTTCAAACTAAAAAGGAAAAGTCGGGCAGTACAACGTTTAACCAAAAAGGCAAAAAAAAAGGCTGGGTAGCAGCAACGGTCAAATATAAAAAAAAAAAATAGCAACCCGTCCATAGCTCAATTGGCAAAGCATTTAATTGTAGATCAAGAGGTCACCGGTTCGATTCTAGTTGAGCTTTTTTTTACATTTCAAAAAGAAAACTCCAAAAAAGGCTGGGATCTGCTGCGGCGTGATGTGTGGAGAAGTGGAAAGGGCGTGGGTTGGGTCTTGAGCCAGGTCACGCCAACCCAAGCCCTGACCAGGGGATATAAGGGTGGGGCGACGCGAGTTTTACAGATGGTTGGGGCGGGGTCAGGCTATTTTCGCGTCGAGTCGGGCCGGGTCACTGGCTGACCTACCCTTTTTCCACCCATACTTTTGGCATGTCTATGCATTTTAACATATGTTTCTTGTCTTGTGCTTAAGTATGTTAGGAGTACATGTATGTTATGATCCCACAGGGATATGTAGTATTAGCTATATATTTGTTCACATTGGTATTATAGGGTATTAGTATGGTATTTACATACTTGGGTTCCCTTATTCATGAACTCAACGTGGCTTCACCACGAGTTATTATACTTTCAGTAAATTTAATTATTTTAACTTATATTCCTAACTTCATCCCTTGGTTTGTTGGGATTACATATATGTTACGATCTCATAGGCATATGTAGTATAGGTTACATTTGCCGACATCATTTGTATGGCATATTAGTATAGTGTTTTTATGTCTTGAGTTTCCTCCCCTTTAACAGCTAACTTTTAAATGTGAGTTCTCCTAAAAATATGGCACATGAAGTGACGTTAGAACTATAGTGCCAAGCTTAAGGGGCAGCGCTGACATTGTGCCTAGAACTATAACGTAAAGCCTACTTGCGTGGATGCAAAGATGCAAAGCTTCTTGGAATGCTATAATCTTATGGGCACATTGTGTATATATATATATAATAAAGTGGGGATTGAGATAATAAAGAATGATTTGCCTTTTTATTTGCAATAATTAAGGTATGTGTTCTTAACTATATTATATGTAAGTTAAAGTAAAATATATGAATATTATGAAAATTAAAATTTTAAATATTTAATTAAATATTTTGTGTAAATTTAATTATGAACTTACACGATTCGCCTTTTTTGATACTAGTACCAAATGAAAGCAAGCATGATTTTCCAACAGATTTTTACGTTAGAACATCCTCATTGGTTTGATCCTAATTTTGAGATGACAAAAAAAGTTATCTTGTCAATTTTTATATAAGAAAATGACACAAAAATAGTACAATTAATAATGTGAAAGTAATATTAATATAATAAAAGTGCATTGAAGTAAGTTATTTCTTTTAAAATAATAAGTACCATCTACGTTACGCAATTATAATAAAACATAAGAAAAATTCAAGCTGCATATAGTTATTGTTTTAAGATTTGTTTCTTACTTTATGTATATCTCACTAGCAAAATAACAAACATGAAGCCCAAATAAGCCAAAAGGAAGAGAAATGGAGGAGGGATGAGGAAGAGACTAGATACAAATTAATTCCAATAGTGCAGAATTTAATTACTTACAGTAAAGAAATAGATCACTAGAATGATTAATCAAGTATATATCTATATAATAAAATATTGAAAAGACACCAAAAAAAAAAAAAAAAGAGGAAAAATCATAATCTTGAAAACAGTGTGTAGATATTTAATTTACATTATTTTCGGGATCTCAAATTTATGAAATGATCCAATGTTTATCTTTTCCCACGTTTGTTAGTTCATGGAAGTTACCCATGACTAGCAGTGGTAACCGACCTTGTTTTTGAACGTGCTTGATGGGACCATGTTATTTAACGGAATAAAAGACACGACTTTGCTCTCCCAAGTCATACATACTCTCACAGTAATATTATATACCATCAAATGGAGTAGTTTAAGGGTTTCGAATTGCCAAAACACAAAAGAAGTTTTCTACCGAGAAGCTTGAACATCAATGGTGGGACGTTAAGTAATTATTCTTTATTTTTTGTATTTGATATATGTGTATCGCTTGTTTATACATGATAGCTAGATCTGCTCAAAGTAGACTATATTAGATCTAACCGTTGATATCAGAGCATTCTTGCATCTACCTTGATGTATAAATATGTCTGATGAAATTTTGCATTTTTTTTATATACTCGAATAATGTTTTAGATTTAAAGGTTGTAATACCTTGAAATTCTGTATTATTATAAATTGATAGTTTTTAACATATTTTGAATATAATAATATGTTAATTAAGTAGTATTGGTCATTAAGGATGCCTAATGGTCAAAATTTTGAAAGTAATGAATCAAATAATATAAAAATTGACATTTTAGTTCGGAGAAATGCAGAGAGGTGGGCGCCCGAGTCCCTAAGTAGGGCACCTGAGGTGCCTAGTGGGGCACCCCACTGTGTAAAACTATTATAGAATTGACTGGGTATGGTTTAGGCAGTTGGAGGTTACTCCTAGACCCCTACAGCTAAAGTAGGGGATGGGAAAGACATGGAATTCTATAGAACACTTGAAATTTAACCAAATTTGTATATATATATATATATATGTATGAGATAAGAGAGAAAGAGAGTTTTTGGCGTTGGGAGAAAGAAAACCGGGAGATGAAGAAAATGAAGCATAGAAGAACTAAAGAAGAATTTGTTTTGGTGAGTTCTTCTAACTTTAATCAAATATAAATTAACTCTGTAAGAATGTAATTAAGTGTTTGGTGAGTCCTTCAAGGTGATTTGTTGGTGGTTCGGATCAAAAGGGGATGAGGTTGAAGAATCCAAAGTTGGAAACTAAGAACTGGAACTTCACCATTATTTTGCTCCATCTTGTTTAAGCTTAAGATAGGAATTTCTAGCCTTATTTTAGCCTATATGAAATATATTGAGTTAGAAAACATTGTTATGATGATCATTTGGGAATTTGGAAGCATTAGGATGATAACCAAAGAGTGTAAAAGAAGTGTGTATGTGTATATGTAGTTTGAGACCAAGGTTGTCGTTTTGAGAGAATGAAAAGATTTGATCTAGTTTTGATTGAGTTTTTGGAGCATTTTAGGTCTTAAACACCGAAAAATTAGATTTTTAACTATATATTAGATTTGGGAAAGTTTGAAACCCAAAAACTTATACCCTAACTCAGACCAAAATAGGGTAATTGTGTTGGAAGTCAGTAGGGCACCCTGGGTCTCTATTAGGGCACCCGAGGTACTTATTGGGGTGCCTGGGGTGCTTGTCTAGTCTCAAGAATTTTAGTGAGGTGCCTCACTAAGAGACCCAGGCATCTGGACTCCTTGAGAAAGCTAAAACTTGATTTTGTTTGCTTAACCCTATTTATTGAAAACACAAGGTTATAAACTTGATATATATTTAAGTTAGGCTTATAAGTATGATAATTTGGTTATAGAATGAATAATTGGGATATATCATGAATTTTGTAAGTTTAAATTGAATTGAGAATTGTTATATTAGCTATTATGATGATAATTTTATTATAGGATTAAAGAGATGACATTGTTAACATGATAGTTATGATAATTGCTACATACTTGTATGTGATGATGACGTGTGTATAACTTGTATATGAGATTAAAAGGTGACTTAAGAATGCATGGATTATGATGTTGGATTCTTGTTGATAAGGGATGATAAATGAATGAAACTTTAAATAAGTAAAATAGAAGGATTGGAATATGATAATTTTTATGGTAAATTGAAATATGACGATGTGTTATTGAAAAACATGTTATAATGAATGTATACTAATGGTTAAAGAGAACTAAATGAAATTAAATGATATTAAGATTGATGTTATGGCCAGGGATGTGGGGTACAAGAAAATAGAAAGGGTATTAAGATTTATCATCGGGTTAAAAGACCCGAAACTTACGTAGGGGTTTGGTATTTATGCTAGTAGATTAGTAACCCACAACATGATGTATATATGGCTAATCGTGGGCCGGGACATTGGTCCTAAACGACAATGTACTCGGTTCATTATTTTCATTGAGTATTGACCCATAAAAGAAGATGTTTTATGTATGCACCCCGATAACTTGTTTGATGGAAACGTGATTGAAAGATAAATAAATAATAATATGATAACGTGATGCAATTAGATTAAATATTGAGAATTTAATAATGAATGGTACATGAACTTGAATGTTATACTATGATAATGTTATGTATGAGATTAATGATTATGGTGCTTGATTTTATGATACATCATTATTATGATGTTGAGACTTGATAATTGCATATATAATAATGGGGATATTTGATTTTGATACATGTTTTGAATACTTTGAAATTATTGGATTGTTGGAAAATGAATTATTGGTGTTATTACTTTATATGTTATAAACGCTTTTATGATGTTACATGGGCACAAGTAGATCAGTACTCACGTCCCTACAGATTTTATTGTAGGAACAGATAATAAAAATTAAATGGGTATTTGGTGGGAATAAAAGTGCATAAGTTATGGTAGACATTGCATTTATAGATTCTTAAGTTAAATTTTCAAATGGGGTTATAATATTGTTAAATTTAAAGATTTATTCTATTTTGTTGTAAAGGTCATCAGACCTATGCTATGTATTATTGACATGCGATGTATTGGAGTATGATAGTTTGGTAGTAACTGAGGCATGATTTATATTATGTTATCATTTATTGAAGATATTGCTCTAGGGTGGTTATGTTGCTCTTATCGGGGCATGGTTTGTATATTGAATCAATCACTCCTTAGGTTACAAGATCCGGAACGTGACAAAGGTTGTTTTTGTGAATGATTTTGTAAAAACTAATGTTAGAAATCATTAGTAAATTAAATCTACAATTTTGTGATTTGAAACATCAATTTTGACATTCAAAAGATTAGGTTCAAGTTATATTTGTTAAATAGATTGAATTTGGGTCAGAACAACCCATCTAAAAGTTGAAGATGATCGAGTACTATTATACTTCTAAAGTATATGGGTCAGATTTTGGTATATATGATATATTATATAAGCTTTTGGCTTTTAGTAGGCTCTGCACATTAAACTAATGTCTATCATGCCTAAGACCTCTAAAAAGACTTGTCTTTCATGTAATTATTAAAGTGGACACATAATAAAATATATATTTATATATATATATCTAGAATTTACTTTTGGGCCTCAAACTTAAAGTTTGAACTTATTACATTCTGTGTAACTTCAAGTATTCTGGATTTAAGGTTTTGACATTTTTATATGTTTTATAAATGTATAAATTTGTATGTATTAATTACTCTATTATAAATTAGTGCATGCATTTTTGTGTAAATTATATTTTACTTTAAAGTATTAAATATCTAGTAATCCGTATAATTTTTAATTAATTAGAGATTAGCCTCAGCATCTTTAATTATACAAAATTATATATATTATAGGATCATAAGAATAAAGACATTAATTTTAATTAATCATATTTAATATAATAAATTTTGTCCAACGGGAATTTTTATTATATTTATATGATTCATTAGGGTAAAATATCAAATTATTTTCCTAATTTATTCACAGGAATTAGGAATTGGAACATAATTTGATAATTTTATTGTAAAGTTTGAGCATGAATCTACTTGAATTAGAAATTTAGCCTGCAAACAAATGAATTTTAAAATATGCTTTACATTGGTAAAACATGTTTTTTGTTTGTTAGCCTCAATTATTATTAAATAAGCATGTATAATTTTGTTTATGCAATAGTTGCAAATGTTTCTAATATAAAATGTGAAATTCCCAAGTTGAAAGGTGATAACTATAAGTTTTGGAAAAAGGGAATTCTTCTTCATTTGGGGTGGATGGACATTGATTATGCTATTCAGAAGAATGAACCACCTGTAGTTACTGAAACTAGCAGTGCAAGTGATATTGCTCTTTGTGAACGTTGGAAGCGATCTAATCGCCTTAGTGTGATGTTCATAAAGACCAAAATCTCTGTTGGTATCCATTGTTTAATTGATCAACATAATAAAGTCCAACCATTACTACATGCTATTGATGAGCAATTTGAGATTTCAAATAAAGCACTTGCCAGCACCTTGATAATGAATTTTTCATCTTTGAGGCTCACCAGTGTTAAAGGTGCGCGTGATCATATTACGTAAATGTGGGACATTGTAGCTTAATTGAAGACTCTTGAGGTTAAGATGTTTGAGCCTTTACTTGTGCACTACACGCTGAATACTCTTCCATAACAGTATGAACCCTTCAAAATATCCTATAATACATAAGGATAAATGGTCAATTAATGAACTCTTGATCATATGTGTTTAAAAGGAAGAGAGACTACTAATGAAAATGAAAGATAGTGTAAACATGGCAATTCAAGGAAAGAATAAAGCCCAAGTCAAACAAAAGCGAAAAGGTAAAATACCTCCCCAAGCTGACATTAAGAAAGAATCCAAGTGCTTTTTTTGTAAAAGATGAAACACATGAAGAAGGATTGCATCAAATTTTAGCAATGGCTTCAAAAAAAAGGTAATCCAATCTCATTTATTTGTTATGAATCTAATATGGTTGATGTTAATCATAACACATGGTGGATTGATTTTGGTTCTATAATTCATATTTCAAATTCCTTTCAGGGTTTGCAAAACCTAAGGAAGCTAGTGGAACATGAGTAGTGCATCTATTCAGGGAACAAGATGCATTCACATGTGGAGGCAATTGAAACATGCAACTTACTTTTAAGTAGTGGTTGTGTTTTGAATTTAGAAAAGACCTTTTATATTCTAAGTTTCTCCAGGAGTTTGATTTTAGTTTTAAGACTTGTATTTTTTGGTTATTCTTTTAGCTTTTTAGAGACATCTTTCAGTTTATTTTATAAATCTAATCTTGTTGGGAATGGTACATTACCTAATGGTCTTTACTACATTAATATTCAAAATGATACCTCTTATAGTGCAATGCATGTTCATGCTGGTACTAAATAATGTGTTATGAATGAAGATTCTTCTATGTTATGGCATCGGAGATTGGGGCATATTTCCATAGAAGGAATTAAAAGATTAGTAAATGATAGAGTACTTAGTACTTTAAATTTTATTGATTTTAAGATTCATGTGGACTACATTAAGAGAAAGTAGATCAACAAGTCAAATTAAAAGTACCAAGAGGAGCTCCAACATATTAGAGATCATACATACGGATATTTGTAGTTTAGACATGGACTCGTATGGTCAAAAATACTTCATCTCTTTCATAGATGATTACTTATGATAATGTGTCTCTACTTGCTTCACAACAAGAATGAAGCATTAGAAACTTTTAAGGTATTTAAAGCTGAAGTAGTGAAATAATGCAAGAAGTAAATTAAGATCATGAGATCAGATAGAGGTGAAGAATATTATGGTAGATACACTGAGAATGGACAAGCACCTGGTCCATTTGTAAAGTTTCTTCAAGGATATAGGATAGTTGCCCAATACACTACACTTGGTTTACCAAACCAGAATGGTGTAGTAAAAAGAAGAAAACGAACATTATTGGACATGGTACGAAGTATGCTTGGCGGCTTCAAACTAATGAATCCTTGTAGATTGAAGCTCTTAAAACAATAGTATATATATTGAACCGTGTTCCAGCTAAGGCTATTCCAAAAACACCATTTGAATTATAGAAAGGTTAAAAACTAAGTTTGCAACATATACACGTATAGGGAAGCCTGTTTGAACTGAGAATTTACAATCTACAAGAGAAAAAACTAAACCCAAGGACCATTATAAGGTATTTTGTAGGATATGCTGAACGGTTTAAAGGGTATAGATTCTATTGTCCATCTCACACTATTAGGATTGTGGAGTCAAGAAATGCAAAGTTTCTTAAAAATGACATGATCAATGGGAGTGATCAAGCTAAGAACATAGTTTCAAAGGAAGATCATTGTGATTTTTGACCTTCCAACTTAAGTGATAGATTGGTTATCATTCACAACATCCCTCCAGTTCAAATGGGTGTTGAGCAATCAATCATTAAGACTCCACAAAATGTTAATGACAATCTGGTAGATTAGATTGTTCAGGAAATGCTTGAAATTGTTGGGCAACCAGTTGAACTATATGCTCTCCAAGAGAATATTGGTACAACCTTAAGAAGATCTCCTAAGATAACAAAATCAGCAGTTCCTAGTGATTATATTGTGTATTTACAAGAATCTGACTATAACATTAGAGCCAAAAATGATCCTGAAATAGTTTCACAAGCCATAAGTTACAGAAAATCAGATTAGTGGTATAATGCCATGAAGGAAGAAATGAATTCTATAACATGTAATGGAGTTTGAGGCTTTGTTAAGTTGCCTAATGAGGTGAAAGCTATAGGGCAAATGGGTCTTTAAGACAACAAAAGATTCATTAGGCAACATTGAAAGATGTAAAGTAAGACTTATTGCTAAGGGATTCACTTAAAAAGAAGAAATCAATTACACAGAGACTTTTTCTCCTGTATCTAAAAAGGATTCTTTTCGAAAGATTTTGGCATTAGTTGCACATTTTGATTTAGAATTGTAACAAATGGATATGAAAACTACTTTTCTCAATAGTGATCTAGAGGAGGAGATTTACATAAGACAACCAGAAGGATTCTCCTCTAGTGATGGTGAGCATTTGGTATGCAAGCTCAAGAAATCCATATACAGATTCAAACAAGCCTCTCCTCAGTGGTATTTAAAATTTCTTGATGTTATATCTTCATTTGAATTTGAAGAAAACATCATGGATCAATGTATATACCAAAAGGTTAGTGAGAGTAAAATTTGTTTCTTTGTTTATATATGGATAATATTTTGTTTGCAGCTGATAATGTAGTTGAAACAATTTCTCTTTAAAAGTTTTGAAATGAAAGATATGAGTGATGCATCTTATGTCATTGGCAGTAATGTACATCGGGACAGATCTCATGACATTTTAGGTCTATCTGAAGAAACCTATATTAGTAAAGATTTAGAGAAATTTCAAATGAAAGATTGTTCACCAAATGTAGCTCCCATTATGAAGGATGACAGGTTTAATTTGAACCAATGCCTAAAAAATGATCTTGAAAGGGAAAAAATGAAGAACTTTCCATATGCTTCTTCTATAGAAAGCCTAATGTATGCTAATATCTACATAAGACTTGATATTTCATTTACTGTAGGAATTTTAGGAAGATATCAGAGTAACCCAGGTTTAGACCACTTAAGAGCTGCAAAGAAAGTGATGAGGTACCTTCAAGCGACCAAGGATTTCATGCTTATGTATAAACAGAATGATAATCTAGAAGTAATTGGCTATTCTGATTCGGGCCTTGTTGGCTGTGTTCGCTGTGTTGATTCACGCAAATAAGCATTTGGATATGTCTTATGTTTGCCAGTGGAGTTGTATCTTGGAGAAGTGCAAAACAAACTTTGACTACTACTTCTATTATGGAGACAGAGTTTGGTTCTTATTTTGAGGCTGCATCGCAAGGTGTATGGATGAGGAGTTTCATATCTGGGCTTAAAATTGTGAATTCTATTTCTAGGCTATTAAAGATGTATTGTGACAATTCAACTGCTATTTTTATGGCTAAGAACAACAAAAATGGTAGTCGAAGCAAACACATCAACATTAAGTATTTAGCTATAAGGGAACATATTAAAGAGAAGAAAATGGTCATTGAGCATGTCAGCTAATCCTTTGACAAAAGGTCTGCCACCATTGAAATTTAAGGATCATGTAATTGGAATGGGACTAGATTCCATTATGTAATTTTCATTGTATGGACAATATTAAATAAAACCCTTTTGTTTGTGATTTTTTTCATATTTGTGTGCATTTAACTTATTTTCAGAAAAAAAAAAAAAATCATTAATGTAGGATCTAGAATAAACATAAGGTTTGTTCATTAAGTAGTATTACCACATAAGGGCTAATGTTGAGGAGTATAATGCATAGTAATACATGGAAGATAGTACTCATTATTAAAGAACCTATCGCCATAATTCATGTATTTTGTTTCTTAAAAATGTGAATTCATGGGTTAATCGTATGGACTAAGTGGGAGAATGTAGATATTTAATTTACATTATTTCCGGTATCTCAAATTTATGAAATAGTCCAACGTTTATCTTTTCCCACGTTTGTTGGTTCACGGAAGCTATCCACAATTAGGAGTGGTAATAGACCATATTTTTGAACGTACTTGATAAGAGCATATTATTTAAGGAAATAAGAGACACGATTTTGGTCCCCTGAATCATACATACTCATAGTAATATTATACATTATCAAAGGAAGTAGTTTAAGGGTTTGGAAGAGCCAAAACACAAAAGAAGTATTTGCAGAGAAACTTGAACATCAATGGTGGAAGGTTAGTAATTGTTCTTTATTTTTCACATTTGATCTATATGTATTACTTGTTTATACATGATAGATCTGTTCAAAGTAGGTCATATTAATTAGATCCAACACATTGGACTTTATTGCGCGCCTAGAAGAACTGATGATGAATTAATTATAACAAACGAGAAGGAAACTATTAACAATACGACCGAAATTAACCAAAACTATGCTTAATTAAGAAAGATAAACAAATTGAAAAGGGAATTGAAACGCAGTGCTCACTTTTTCTTAATCTAACCAAGGAGGGGCCCTAATTAGCTCCCTCTCCAGAAGACCAAATGTAGAGATCGAACAAAAGTAGTATTAACCAATAACATAAAAGAAACGTCACCCCTGATGGGCCCCTCACGTGTGTGTATATATATAATAAAGCTATAACCATTTACCTTCCTTGCCAGCTAGGTGTTTGATTTTGGTTCTGCTGCCGACGATAATCGTAGGAAGAAGACGAAGACGAGTTTATCTGATCAAGCCCAGCTGCCATGTTTGGAAACCCACTATGAGAGAATGCTCTAAGACCCAAAAAGTCTCTGGTCAGCCCATCATTGCCGCCGCCACCTTCAATAGTAGTACTGCTCAAATGGGTTTGCAATTTCGGATTGAAAAGCATTCCATTCAAAGCCTCTTCAAAGGACGATGATCCTTCAATTAACTCATGGGTTCCAGAAGGCAAAGAGGTCATCGCATTGCTTTGGAACAGAAGAGAATTCGAATGAGTTGCACCCACATGGTCGACCATGCTGCTCTGAGGAAACCCACTTGAGGACAAATCCAGGCCCAAGCCAGCTGTAGATGGTGCAGCAGCCAACAACATTGCAGAACCGAACCCAGTCCCTGCAGTTGTTGTTGTTATTTCAGTAGTAGTCATGTGATGAGTGGTCTGCTGGTGGGCCCCCAGAATGGAGTGATCTGATGATGAACCACCACCACCAGCAGGTTTGCTCATTGTGACACCCATCTGGGCTGCTTTCTGTAGCAGTGCTGTTGCAGACATGTGAGGTGAGGCTGTGGGTTGAAAAGAAGGGCTAGGTCTAGGACTAGGGCTAGGGTTAGGGTTAGGGTTTTGGTGGTGGATGAATGAGGATTGGTCTAGCCTTGAAGAGAATAGCTGGGTGGAGAGGTCAAGACCAGCTGGCTGGGTGCTGCTGCAGGCTAACCATGGTGGGAGGTTGAAGCTTTGTTGTTGTTGTTGTTGAGTGTCTTGTTCTGTTTTGAGTAGAAATGGTGGGAGACCAGTAACATGGGGATGGTGATGGTGGTGGTGAAGAGTTGACGAGGTGGTACTACTGAGCATGCCAGCTGGTGATTGTTGTTGGGAGGAGATCAGAAGTGGGTTTGCTGAGATTGCCCTTGCACTCTCTTCTGCTAATGCATCACAGAAGGCTCTGTGAGTGATGAAGCTGTCCCTCCTGTGACCAACCCAGCCGAAAAATATAAAAACAAAGCATAAAAAACAAAAAGGGAACAAACCATCACAATGCAGGTTAAAAAGTAGTGCAAAAGTACTCTCTCTCTCTTTACCTCACCTTTTTGTATTTTTATCCTTTTTTTCTCTTTGCAAACGAAAGATGTATCAGATACAGCCATTAAAAAGGTTCCTATGCTACGTGCTTTAGCAATGAAAAACAATGGACTTTCAACTTTCAACGCCTCTCACGTGGAGTGCACAATCTCATCAGTTCAGTCCCCAGATCATCAGAGAGCTTGTTTTGTAGAGAGACCAGACATCTGTCTCTCTCTCTCTGTTACTCTCTCTCTCTCACACACACACACACCCAGAGATGCACAAGAGGGTCAAAACGCAAGGAAAATACTGCTGTACCCGAAAAAAAAAAGGTATATACACAAAGTAAATAAAATAAAATAATATAATATAATATAATAAAGTTGTAATTAACATAAAATTATACGAATTTGTTATTTTCAAATTATAAACAAATAAGTTTTTCGCATCATTTTAATTATTTCTTAATTATTTTTTAATCGTGTAGCATTCACCGTCAATGAATTGAGAATTAAGGCAATTATAAGATTCAAGGTTTTAATCAATTAACTTATACATACATATATATAAGCTAATTGAGGAGTTGTTTTAATAATTAGACATGTACCTTGAGAAAAGGGTTCCACAACCGCATCTATATTCTCTGGTGCCACAAATTTTGGAGTGGGCTTTCCAATCAGACTGAACGGCATATCTCTTTGAGCACTTCTCACACTTCCATTTCTTCTCCCCATGCTTCCTTGAGAAGTGCTTCTTGATCCCAGTCAGGTCCCCAAGGGCCCTTGAAGGGTCATGGTGCACACATGTGGGCTCTGGACACACATACACCTTCTTCCTAACCTCTTCTTTGTTTGCTCTTTGCTTCAGTTTCCATGGCAAATTATGCCCTCTCCTGTGTAGCTGCAGGTTCTGATCTCTCTGAAATCCTTTGCTGCAGATCTCACACACAAACCTATTTGTTGCCATCAGTGTTCGAGGGGACAGAGCCACCACTTCTGCATCTGGGTCTACAATTCAAATTAACCAATTAATCAAAAGAGTAGCATCAGCAAAATACACCAGAAAAGTGTTACCAGAAAGATGAGAAGACTTGTGAACTTTTCCATGGAAAAGCATTTTTCTTTAATTCAAAACCCACATTAGGAAATTCGAGAAAAATCACAAAGTAGTGATTGGAGAAAACTATATAGCAAAAAATTACAATTTTTTGGTTAATAATTAATTACCTGGATTTCCCGGGAGATTCCTCTTCTTCTTTGGTGGTGGTGGTGGTGGTGGTTGATTTGGTGATGCAAAAGACTGTTGTGGGTAAAGTATAGTAGCAACTTCATTTCTGTTACCTGATGATACACTTGCTTCATTGGATGCAGAAGTCAAATTTGACATATTGTCGTCTAATATCAGACCATTCATCATCTTTTCTTAATGATTCTCTCTGCTAGGGCACTAAATTTTCTGGGTTTTGTGGATGAACCACAGATCTTGAACTTCTTTTTATCATAGGTGTGACACTATGGCAGTTTTCTCCCAAGATCCGAATGCAAACCCTAATTTAGAAGTACTTGCAAAAGGAGAAAAAGAGATGATACCAATTAAAGAAACATTAAAAAGCTAGCTTCCCTCAAAGTTTTGCCTTATCTCTCAACACCGGCCTCCTTGATTATTCACTCTTCTTCACCTTTATTTCAAACCCTAGAGAATTAAAAGGATAAATAAAACAGAAAAGAGTGAACCAAAAGGGCAAAAAAAAAAAAAAAAAATGAACGAGAAGTAGTATATAGATTTCTAAGAGAACAGCACCAGACCTTACTATGTTAATCTTCTTCAGATTTGAATAGCACAGCTTTAGTTTGATAGTTTCTCATACTAAGAAAATTCAAAAACATCCACATACATAAGTACAAGTAAAACAAGCCAAACAATGTTCCCGTGAGAGAGAGAGAGAGAGAGGGGCTGAATTGTTCCATCGCCAGCCACTGCACATGGATGAGTTCAATCCGAGGCTCTTTAAACAAGATCTGGAAAGAGCAGAATTTCCTCTCGTCTCCAATTAAACACATCAGAACTTCAAGTGAGTGCTTAAAATCAGCTTTAAATAGGAAGATCAACAGCACCTTTCTGCAGAAAATAACAATTTTGAAGAACTATTTCTTCCAATAGGTAAAGTTAGAAACTTCCCATGACACTCATTTAGGGTCCTGTAGCTTGAGCAGCCGCATTTCCCTCGGACACATCCTGAAGTTGGCCAAACATGTCACTATTGTTGACATCATGCGCGCCATTGCCAACTTCTACCGTCTGGGAACTGATACTTCCGCCTCCAAAATTCTCAGCAACCTCCATTCCACCACGGGCATGTCTCGGTGGTCTTGATGTCGATTTTTCCCTTGGACAAGCTTCTTTACTCTTCCGCTTCCGACTGGTCGTTAAAAACCCGCTTGCAAGAGCTTCCAACGCTTTCACGGTCAGTGGCCGGTTTCTTGTGCTCTGCCTCCGGGAATTCATGTTAGGCTGCTGCTGTTCAGAAAGAGACACATCTGCCGTGGTGGGTTTTGGTGCAACAGAGTTCTCTGGTTTGCTTGTTAGATCATCTTGCCCGTCTCTCAACTCAGTCACCGAGGCTTCACTGGTGTCAAAATCCAGCGATATTTGTGGTAAATTCAGGTCAATCAGTGTCCGGGGTTGAGGATTATCACAAGGACCACCTCCTGCACCCAAGTCGGTGTCGCAGGAAATGCCTTCACTGCTTTGAACAGGGCTGCCTTTTGATGAACTGGTGGAGGAGACCTTTTTCTGAGATGCACCCATCCCAGAGAAATTGTTGTTCTCACTGCAATCAGTAGTTTCTAAGCAGCAAATCTGCGTGTCTTGTTCCACAGTGGGGCTCGCTGAGAACCTGAGGGTGGGATGATGGCTTGTCGTCTCAGACCGAGCACAAGAACTCAATCTCCGACGCCGTTTTGTTACTGGCGCTAAATGGTTTAAACCATCTTGTTTCTGCCCCCGGATGCTCTTTAGAGTCTTTCTCGGCCGCTTGTCTTCAAACAAATTGCCAAAGTCCTCAGAATTGTTAAGCGATACATTTCCAGAATCCGGACATAAAGTGCCTTGGTTTGAAGCACCACCTTTAAGATCTCTGTCTTTGGTTAATCTAACATTAGCTGTGGAATTGGAAATATTAGTGTCCTCCTGATCAAATAATATACTATCAACATGACCTGAATCTTCCGAAGACACCTCAGAATTATTCTCGTCACTTTCTTCAGAATGGCTTCCGGAGATGGTCGCTTTGGAAACTATGTTGGGTGAGGTTCTCAATTCTCTCACCTTAAATGTTTTTCCACCACCCAGGCTTGTATCTACAACAGTAAACTTCATGAGATCTGCACTGCGATTTGGAGTTCGAGGTTGAAGATAACAGTGACGTCGGCGATCAGACAAATCATCTTGTTCCAATTTTGTTTCAGTAGGCCACCCAGTCTCTTCCTTGCTTCTGCTGCTTTCATCCGCTTCATTGTCCAGCTCAAGAAGACTGGGGTCTAAAGCAACTTTACTCAAAACATCACTAACAGAATCGAAATAGTCGTTTCCCTTGACTAATCTCCTTCTCGAGAACTTCTTAACACCAGGCACAAGAAAGACCAAAGAATGCTTGGAACCAGCAGCATAACCCTGATCCTTAGGCTGCTCCGAGTGCCACCCTCTTGCTAGCAAACGGGGCCAAACAGCTTCCCAAAATAAATCATTTGATCGAGCCTTACTCAACCGAAAATCACCAGTTAGAAACTTGATAATCTCCTCGGGTGTAAGAGAGGCGCACGCTTTGCCAATTGGTATTTCTGGGCGTATAGGAACAGCATTATTGGACTTCAATGGCTCCATTGTGATGCCCGTCAGGTCTCGCTTCCCTTTACCAATTCCCACTGCCTCTACAAGACTGTTCATCCCAACTATAGCTTTCAAAGTTGAGACATATTCCTCTAGAGACATTTTCCCGTCCCCAAAAGTCTTAGAGACCTGTCAATTGGTAAAACATAGATAACCAGGACATTACAGCAATGAGACTAAGTTATAAAGGCCAAATCTAGCTACATAATGACAGTAATGTTACAAACACTGATTAACAAGTTTGAAAAGGCTCAAAGCCCACGACCAAATCACTACATGATTTAGGACAGGTAACAAGAGTAAACTAAATATATAGAATATAAATTTAGTAATAACCAAAGTATAAATGTAGTTAGCATTGAAGGTCAAGAAATATTTAAGCATGGATAATTTCTGTACTCTGGTTCGCTTGTATAGGATGAAAGATTGGTGGAAATGTTATGAGCAAAATCAAGGCAGGTTGGTCTAAGTGGTGGAATGTATCCAACTTTTAATGTGATTAAAAAGGAAAGTTTTATAGGACAGCAATTAAACCTACTACATTATATGATTCACTGTTGAGAAACAAATTAATTAAATGAATGTAGCTGAGATGAGAATGCTAAAGTGAAATGTGATAACATGAGAAAATATAAAATTAAGAATAACAAGATTCACGAGATAATAGAGTTACCACCAATTGAATATAAAATTGACAAAATCCGGTAAGCTGGTTTGGTCATATCTACATGTTAAATGGTCGCTATTGTGGAAATGCAACAGTGAATGACTTCACTTCAGCAGAACTGACTGTTATCTTGCCATTTTATTTTATTTTTTATTCAAAAGTAATCTCACGTCTAGAACTGGTAATCATCAATTACCAGATGTGGTGGAATGGAATTGCTACAGCTTGGTCATCAGGCCTTGTCATACCAGAGATTTACATACTGCATTCAAGTGCTAATGTGATCTAACACTTTTTCAAACTAATGCCTAACCTTTTTCAGTTTTTTTTTTTTTTTTTGGGTAATTTAACCTTTTTCAGTTAATAAAAGATTATGTAGTAGTTCAATACCAAAGAAAATTTTCAGGTGGAAGAAATGTTATTTATCAAAAGGGAGCAGAATTACTCTAATTAAAAGTACTTTATCAAGCTTGCCTACTTACTATATCTCTTTTCAGGGTGCCCTTGTCCGTCATAATTAAGTTGGAGAAACTCCAAAGGAAATTTTTATAGACTGAGGGGTGGGGAACGCACATATGGGAGGAATTTAAATACTACGTAGTAAATTGGGACACGGCATGTCCGCTGATGAGACAAGGTGGAGTAGGCATTCGAAGATTTATGTTTTTCAATAGAACTCTTATGGGGAAATGGCTTGGGATATTTACTTCTGAGAGGGATCACTTATAAAAGAAAACAGTGGCAAAATATGGGTTATTGGGGGAAGTGGACTACCCCAGTGGTAGAGGAGCACATGGTACAAGCTTGCGGAAGGGCATCAGAAAGACTGGTCTTCATTCTTTTGATGTCAGCAGGGGATTATGAGTGAAGTTCTGATTCGATCCTTGGCTTGATGATAGATGTTTTAAGGGTTAGTCACCCAGATATTTTTCACTTGGCATCAAACAGAGGCAGAACAGTGGCAGATTATTTTCATTTTCATGATGGAGTTGTAGTTTGGAACTCAACTCTTCACCCTTATGACTGGAAACTTAAAAACCTCCCTAACCTGCTCAATAGTTTATACTCTTAAGCAATTGGGGTTTAGGGAATAGAGATAGAGAGGACATCCCAAGATAGAACATCACAAAACCAGGGTGCTTCAGGTAAAGTCTTTGTATGACACTCTAGTTTGCCGTGAAGAATATTTTAAGTAATGGTGGACCTCCGAAGGTTGTTGTTTTGCATGGTGCATGGCAGGATCCCTTGGATTGAGAGAAATCTCATAATCTTTAAGTAAATAAGCAACACTTCTGA
>JAVXUM010000021.1:2289696-2304530 GCA_035590655.1 Pouteria glomerata | reverse complement strand
ACAAGATTAGATAGTTTAAACATTTAAGATAAAAATATTTGATGCTGTAAAATAGACTAGGATTAGAATTTTATAAGTTATATAACAATTAATATAGTTTCTATGTTTTGTTTTATTTTGTTTTCATATTTTTCTATTGTGTAATAATTTTTATCGTTAATGTTTCTCTTGATTTTTTCTTAGGTTCAAAAAGAAAATTCGATGAGAATGAATAAAGTTAACATGGTATTTAGGGGACTCTTTAGATTAAAAAAAAATATCAAAAGTTGCAATAAATTATCAATTTTTTTCAATTAAATTTTGTTAATATCATTTTTACATTAATATTTTATATTTTTTAATATTTTTTTATCATTTAAACACCCCCTAGACAGTACTTAAATTTATTTATTTATTCTTTTGTTGTTTTTTTATCATAATATATAATTATTTTTATTTCTATTATTAAAAGTTAACAACAATAACTTATTACGATATGTTTGGAATTGTATAAAATTATAAAAGTTAAGTTTTATATTTTATACAGTAATAAAAAATTTAAATTTTAAAATCTCGTCTAATTTATGTTTGTTAAAATTTATAAAATTTTTAATTACTTTATTTTGTACGAAACGGTGCCTACATTTTCTCTCAGGTTGCAAAACAAAATTCTAGATGGATGATATATTTATAAAAATAAATCATAAAAGTCTAAATAAAAAATAATTATTTAAAATTGCCGTGGTTTGAACACTAGCAAGTTTAGGTTTCGTTTGGGATTCTTTTACCTATTAAATTTTTGATTATTCAATTTTTTTATCTTTTTTAAAAATGATTAAAATTATTTTCTATATTTTAATTTTTTTAAATTATAAAAGATAAAAATAATAAATTAATAAAAAATAAAAAAATTAATTATTAAAAAATTAATTGACATAAAAGAATTAATTTTTTATTAACTAACTATAAACCAACTAAAAAAAAAATCTTAACTTTTTCACTTCTAAAACTAACCTTAGGAGCCTTTTCCAACAGTAACTTATGTATCCATGTCCAAGTAATGACAGTCGATGAGCGTCTCTGAAAAAACTGTCTCCATTTTACTTTAAACAGAAATCTGAATTTACTCGTCTACCCTTTGGAGAGGCTTTACAGTCGCTAACTACCCGAGGGCATATGGTAAATCATACAACACGATTTCGAATAAATGATTGACAAGACCTCAATCAAATCAGTTTCTTGAAATCAGAAGGCAAAAATGAGAGAAAATTCAGCTTATGGTCGAAGAATCAAAGACTGGCCTGCGATCATCGGTTCAATTCTTTTCCCACATCGAGTCCTTTGATTTCAAACTTGATACTCGAATTCGCTTTGACTTAATTGTCGACGTTGCTGAACTATATACGTATAGATGTAAATATATGAAGCTTGCACAGATTTTGATATTTTTTTTATAGAAGAGAAGACCAAGCATTTGCAGGTCATTGCCATCTCGATCGATGAGACCCAATTTCTGCTTCACCATATTTGATTCTATTTTCCTAATGTTTTACTTTTCGATTTTTTTCAGGTTCTACTCCTTACTTCGCTTCAGTTTCCCTGCCCACAATTGCTGGATCCATTGCAGAGATGCAGGTAAGCACCATAAAAGTTTTTTTCATTTTTCCTTTTTTCTTTCTTTTTGTATCTTACTGTTTGAACTTCCCCCCCTGATGATTTTCTGTCCATAAAATCATTCTTTTATGGATTTAATTGATGGCTTGTCGTAGTTTTTGTATTTTTGTAATCTTTTTCAGAGTTAGAGATGGGGATTTTGTTTTCTCTTTTATTTCTCTGTTTCGGTGATTTGGTAATTTTGACAGGTCTTATTATTTTTGGTTAAATTGCATTGACCCCCCTAGAGTTTTCTTAGAAGTAAACATTCAAAACACCAACCATGTTTGAAAAATTACTTTAACATCTACTGCTTTTATGTTTTTTTAACGGACTCTCACTGTGTCATTTGTAAACTTATTTTAGAAAACAGAAAATAGGTTTATACATAAAATGTACAATGATTAAAAGTTGCTTTAAATCTTTTTAGCCCAAAATAAGAAGAATCTTAAAACACGAAAAACAAAAAAATGTCAAACCAAATGGATTTTCAATATTCTCAAAATAAAAAAAAAAATTTAAAACAGAAAATAAAAAATAAAAAAATTAGAAAAACAAAAAATAGAGAAGAATGACAGAATAATCGTTCCTTTAATGGCTGGAACTTGCCCTTCTTTTATTTCATTCAAATTGCATACCCCAAATGTTTGGGTTACATAGCTTTTTTATACTAATCTACCTACTACAATTTCAGCATTGATTCACTATTCTTTTTAAACAAAATGCTTGATTTGTGGGCTGCATTATTTTGGAGAATTATTCTTGGTGAAGATTGATCTGCAAGTGCTGCAATTTCTCTCTAGTCTTCAGCTTCATTCCTTTCTTGTGCTTGATTTATTGCCTTATTGGGAGGTGGTGTAAATGGGTCGAGCCCGGCTCGGGCTACCCTGACCTGGGCCGACCCACCCCAACCGCCCTCATACAATATCCGGTTTTGCCAGGGTCATTAATCTCCACACCTGACCTGCCCCAATTGACCCAACCTATTTTTTAATATTTTAATTTTTTAAAGTAAATAAAATACAAAATAAAACTCAACCAAAAATTTATTGAATAACAAGCAATTACATAATTAACACTAAATTTAAAATTACAATTTACAAATGTAGAATTACAAAATAAATAAATAAATAAATGATAGAGTAATAAATAGTGCATTATTTCACGTCTTATGTATCTCAACTAGGTTAGCACCTATAAGAGTGACTATCATTTACAAATATTACTCTATTGATATATCATTATCATTCATCACTAGATCTACTAGTGTGTCATTCTCTTTCACCTAAATACATTGCATTAAAGTCAAGAGTAAATTGCTCTTTTTCGTTATCTTCTTGTTGTCTATATTCGGTGAACTACTAATCTCGTAAACACATAAAGGCTTTAACTGTTTGAGGGGTTAGTCAACTCCTACATTAACTGATAATACGCTCACTTACACTAAACGCTTGTTCGGATGTTACAGTAGAAACTAAAAATGCGAGAATATCACGAGATAAAACTAAAAGAACTAGAAACTTTGATTGTTGTCTCTTCCACTAGTTTAAAAGATTAAAATCTTCATTTTCTATTGGAGGTGTACCGAGATAATGTTGGAGGTCAAATAAATTTGAAGTGGCACTTGTTGATGAATTTGTCAGTCGAGATATTATTCTTTTTCAAATGGATGTATTGCCACCAAAGTCACGGTAAGAGGAGAACGTTATGGCGATAGTTGCTTGGACAGTTGTACAATTACTATCATACCGACCCAAAAGAGCTTGCATTTACTGTTTAATATTATTTAATTGTTCTTGGACACTTTTAGGCACATATATCATATCTAATAATTGAATAAAAAGATCTCCTGTATATCTAGGGTCTAAAATAGTAGTAATACCAAAATGTATGGGAAGTGGGTTAAAATTTTTACCAAAATTTTCTTTCATTGTAACAATCATAGAGGCATAATATTCTTGGACAATTTTTTTGAAAATTTCATCAACAACCGCCAATTGATAAATAACAGTAAAAGAAGTAGGATAATAAATTTCACAAAATATTTTAGTAGCAATATCAAAAACATGTAAAAAATCTCTATAAAAAATTGCATTTGCCCAATCAATGTCATCAATACTTTCTAAACCAATTGCTTGATTACTTAAAATAAATAAATCAATTGCTTTTGGATATTTAATAGCAACTTTTAACATAATATAAGTTGAATTTCATCTTATATTAATTTTCATTTGTAATTTTCTAGGTTTTAAACCAATTGGATTATATTTGGCAGCAAATAAATTTATTCTTTTTGGAAAACTCGTAGTACAAATTACAACTTTTTTTATTTTAACTATAGAAGATTCATAAATATCTAATCTATCCTTTACAGTTAAATTAAGTATGTAGGCACAACAATTCCCATGAAATAATGGACTATTCGTAGACAAAGAATTAGATAAGTAATTAAAACAAATATCATTATATGAAGTATTATCTAAAGTAATAGAAAATATTTTTTTACATAATCTCCATAATGTAAGTTTATTCAAAATAAGTTCCCTAACACTCAATCCAGTCTAAGGTTATTCGACTAATTTAAAAGAAATAATAAGTTTATTTAATTTTTAATTTTCATTAATATAATGTACAGTTATACAAATATATTCAATATCTTAACAGGATTTTCATATTGCAGAGGTCAAGTAAACATTTCCTTCAAAATTGTCAAAATAAGTTTTTAATTCATCTTTTTTTGTTTCAAAATCTCATAAAACTTTATTTTTTTGCAGTATTTCTTAAAAAACCGCAATATTGTGGTGTAAAATTATCGCAAATAAATTCTTGAAAATTTCTATTTTCACTCATTGTGAAGGTTGTTCATTTTTAACAATATGTCTAACTAAATTATTTTGTGTTCTTGTAGGGTTATAAGAAAAAATATTTAAATTACCCCCTTCATTATCTAATTGAGTTTGTGTAACGTGTGAAAAATATTGATCAATTATAGAATTGATGCAGAGACCGTGTCAATACTTTCTATTTAAATGTTTCTTTAGGTGACTAGTACCAGAAATAGTTCCACTATCTAATAAATCCCCACAAATATTTTATTTGGCCTTATGCATTCCATCATTCCACGGAATTCTAGTAAAAAAAGTCCCATGCTTCTGAAGAGCCACGCTATTGAGCGTGGTGGGAAGATGATGCACCAACATCACCACTTGTGGTAGGAAGTGTTAGTATTTGTGGTGATGCAAATTGTTCCATTTGTTCTTGAGAGGAAAAAGATATTGAATCCTCACCTTTCAAATAAAAAAAATAGGTGTCTCTAGTATCCATTTAGAAAAAATAATTTGATAGAAAAATTAAAGTATCCAAATTAAAAAAATAATGTATGTATCAAATTAAAAAAAAATTAAATACTAACTTAGAATAAGTTGAAACTTTAAAACACTTGATTTTTAAATCTCGACTTCAAATTTAGTAGAATTGAATGCACTTAAGCACAATCGAAAAGCACACTTGAGAATTAGTAGTTTGGTAGTATATAAATTTGAGAGAGAATTTGTTAGTTTTAGTATGTATGAATAAATGTGTGTGTAGGGTATTTACAGTGAAAGGTTGGGGGGGATTTTGTAATTTTTTTGGGAAAAACGTTTGCAATTATGGAAACATTTTGGACTATTGGCCAACGGTGCAGTGCAATGCAACGGTTGGAAAAACCGAAAGAAAAAAAAAAAACAAGTGACCTGCAGTGCAATGGTCTAAAACCGAAAAGAAAAAAAAAAGGACTTGCAGGGCAAGCAACGGTCAAAACAAAAAAACAAGGGGGGGAAAAGGCACATGGGAAGGGGAGGGGCTGCGGGGCGAGGGGTGGGCCGGGGCCAGGCTAGGCCGACCTAGGCCATAAGCCGAGGGGTAAGGGGCTGAACCGGGTCGTGGGCCGACCTGCCCATTTCCACCACTAAATGACACCTTTACAAATATTTTTAAATAAATTAATTAAAATTTTGTTGTTCATAATGTAAGGAATCAAATTATCTTTAACTTATAGCATGTTATAAGAGGATATTTTGGTTAATTCATACAAAATTTATCTAGCATTAGCAAGACACTGTACATTTTTTAGTGTTCATGTGTCACAAGAGGCAATATATTTAGAAAACTTAAAAATTTGGGAGGTTAGAGTAATTTTTCAAACGTGAGAGGTGCTCTTTTACTTCTGAATAAACCTCAAGGGAGGTCAATGTAATTTTCCATTATTTTTTTTGCAGGGTATGTACTTGGCAATTTTTTCCTCTATATAATTGCAAAAAGTAAACTCTACATGAATGAGATTTTGCTCGTAAATAGCTAAAGCAATAACCTCTGCAGCACTTGTAGTAGACTAGACTAATTGCTTTTAGTGTTTGTTTGAGAGAGTGAAATGAACTCACTTCTTGTTGATTGGCCAGTAAAAAAAATAAAAGAGAAAATAAAGAAAAATAAGTTTGATTCAAGAGCAACCCTTCCCTCCCAAATGAGAAATTAATCCCAAAATGATAATTCTTTTTCATTCCCTTTTTTTCTTACAATAATCTCCATTTATAGACTTTGTTACAACAATTAAACTAACTAACTAACTAATTTGATACAATAATCCTAACTAACTTGGGTCCATAACAGGGAGTAGGGGGCGCAAGGAACTAAAGAAAATGAGAGGGAAGGGACGGGAAGGGAATGTTACATTAATTATTCTTTCTTGTTTGAAGGAGATGGGAAGGAGAATGGAGGAAAAGGTAAAGAATATAGTCAAAAATATTATTATATCCTTCAAACTATATTTATTTGCGATAATCAATTGTGGAAATAATAAAAAATACCAAAGGAAAACAAAAAATACAGTTTAAAATGTTTTTACGACTATCATACCCCAAGTTGGTGGTGAGATGAAGTTGGTTAATTGAGGTGAGTGGCCACTTCAATTTACTTCCATCCCTCCCATTTACCTCCTCCCAAACAATGTAAATTTTTTCACCTTTTGTCATTCACTTCCTTTTACCCCCATTCACCTCCTTCCAGATGGAGCTTAAGTAAATAGCTAATACCTTGTTGCTTTTATAAAAAGCAATGAAGAAACTTCAAATCAAGCAAAACTTGTCGAGTGAAACTTTTTTTTTTTTGCAATTTTCCATTAATGCAGAAGGACCAAATTTTGATTTTCTTGATTAAAAAATGATTGGAAAAAATTATTTTTCTATATAAAAAGAAAACCTCTTAAACCAATTAGTATATCTATGGAGACTTTTATGAGGGTGTGGTGTCCATGTCATACATGAATACTTATCAGACATGCACTTGTACATGTTATATTGTTTTGTAATTTTTTTTATAGCCAGAAACCCTTCATGCACTTGGACTATACATCCACTACTCAAAATATACATGAAACGTAAAGTAAGCTTAAAACATAAATGTATACCTATTAATATCTTTTTATTTAGATGTTTTCAAGATTCTAAAATCCCTAATTTTTCAATTTCTTTATCCATAGAATTCTTTAGGAGAGAAATTTCAATTTTATGTTTATTGCTATTATTTTTTACTTTGTAGAACTTGAAAAAATATTTTGTTATTATTTTGATATTTCCAAATTTTACATTAAATATATTTATTCTTTTTCCATGTCCCAACCGTGTCGTGTGCCTCATGTCAAGGGTTTTTTGAAAAATGCCGTGTGGGCATATCCTTGCCATGCTATAACTGTGTTTTTTTGCCATGTGTCCATGCCTCTTAGAGTACAAAGCATGAACTTCAAGTAGTATAGATAATGGGAGAAAAAGGGAGAGCGTTTATTAGTGTTCCCTTCTTGAAACTATGTCAATTTTTTTGCCTTCCATATTATTGAATAAATGTTATTGTTTTTAGGGTTGAAATAGTTATAAACTTCATAACTGTAAGGAAGTTTTGTAGAACTATCGCCCTTCTATGTTGTCTCCTAAGTTTTTGCTTAAGTTTTTAAAGGATTTGAATTGCAGGGGCATCTCGTGTGCCAAGATTTCTTGTTCCTGTAAAGTTGCTTCCCTTTTATTTGTAATTGATACCACAATGGATTTTTTTTTCTCATCACCTTTCACTAGGGCAAGCTGCAGATATTTGTGATTGGGTGTATTTGGCTATATTGTGCTTTGTTTAGCAATGGAATGGAACTTGAGGCCTTACGCCACAACTCTGAAAATCTTCTACCTCTTCGGGTTACAATGTCAACAAAACAACCTTACAGAGCCTCTTATCACTTCCAGACTGTGAAAAACTGGCTCAATGGTACATCCCCAGCGCCATAACCTGCCTAGGCTCCTTGTGCACTAGGCCACTTTTTATTTTTTTACACCTTTTTTTACTTTTAAATTCTAGTTTATATTAAACTCATTAATTATTGGAAAATGATAAATGAACTCCACTTTTAGCTTTCTACACTGCAAAAAGAACTATCCATTAAGGGAGGGAATAGGATGTGGGAAGCTACAAGTGGAGTTTATTTAGCATTTCCATAATTTATTTTGATTTTACTGATAGGATGTAGGAAGCTAAAAGTGGAGTGCATTTAGCATTTTCATAATTTATTTTGATTTTACTGATACCTATTTTAATCTTGTTGCACTCCATGTGTTCTTCTGATGTGGTCTGTGGAATTGGCGTTGATTATCATACAGATCCAAATGGTAAGTTTCTAAATTGTTCAATTTTACAATTGTCTTTTCGTGAGTTTTAATGGTTGAAGACATGAGTATCTTGTTGGAGCCACCAATGTTTTTGCTATCGCTTATTATCAGGTCATTGTTGCATTTGTTGTTTCAAATTGAAAATCAAGGAATTAAATTTAGGGGAATAAGACCTTGCAGTGTTTTATTTTTATCTGTTCAACAAAAAAATATCCGGTTTGTGCTTCGTAGACACAACCCCTTATATCCATACAAAAAGGCAATTTTGTGGTGCTCTTTCTTTCATTTGAAAGTATTTCCTAAACAGTGATATAGCATTGCTCAAATGAACAAATGTGTCAATAACAAACATCAACTCGGTAAACTATAAAATAATAGTAAGAACTATGTCGTGTAATTTTATTAAAAAAATTAATTGCCTTTTGAGTCTATATAAATTGGAAATTTAGTTCTGTTTTTGTTTTTTCTTTTTCTTTTCTTTTTTAAAAAAATAAATAAATAAATTGTATTGAATCCATAATCTATTTTAAAATCAAAGTGACTTCTTAGTTTATGCTTGTTTTAACTAACTAGACTCAATAATAGGTTTATTCATGCAACATCTTGAATGAATGAGAAAGAAAAAAGTTGTTACATGATCACTGTAATCTTTATTTTGGTCCAAAACTATATTTAAAAAATGCAAATCGTTTATTTCACTCCTGCCTTAAAAAATAAGGCAACACAATTCAAAATTTTGTTAGAAATAACCAGAAAAGGAGATTCATTTTCTTGTGATGTCAAGTTGACCCTTCATTAACTTGCTTTTAGATGTTCCCGTCATTGTGATGACTCCTGCAAAGTGGTAAGCTTCAAAACTAGATTAGTTGACCTATCTTAACCTGTCTAGGCAAGTATTTGATACATTCTTCCAACTTCTGCAGGACCAATGTTATATAAGGGAGTTTATCATCTCTTCTTTCAGTACAACCCCAATGGTGCATTGTTTGGTGATGCTATGGTATGGGCTCATTCTATATCATATGATCTTGTCAACTGGGTTCGTCTCAGTGACGCCTTGTACCCAACTGAGCCATTTGATATCAACAGTTGCTGGTCTGGTTCTGCTACAATCCTTCCAGGAAACGAACCTGTCATTTTATACACTGGAATTGATGCTAAGAAGAATCAGGTCCAAAACTTGGCGATGCCAAAGAATTTATCTGACCTCTTTCTTGTAGAATGGGTGAAATTTGATCGTAATCCAATCATGAGTCCACCTGATGGCATTAAGCCAGACAATTTTAGAGATCCAACAACTGCATGGCTTGGCCAAGATGGAAAATGGAGGGTAATTATTGGAAGCCAAATCAATAACCAAGGAATGGCAATTCTCTATAGAAGTGAGGACTTTGTTAACTGGAGTAACCATATACATCCTCTTTATTCATCTAAAAATACTGGAATGTGGGAGTGTCCAGACTTCTATCCTGTGCCTCTTAATGGCACAAATGGTGTAGACACTTCAGTTGTAAACCCAAGTGTTAAGCACGTCATGAAAGCAGGCTTCAATTCTCATGACTACTACACTCTAGGCACTTATGTCCCTGAAGAGGACAAGTTCTATCCTGACACCGGCTTTACAGGAACTAGTTTGGACTTGAGGTATGATTATGGAAAATTTTATGCTTCGAAGACCTTCTACGACAGTGTCAAGAGCAGGAGGATATTGTGGGCTTGGGTAAATGAGTCTGATAGTGAACAAGATGATATTGAGAAGGGATGGTCTGGACTTCAGGTTATTGAAGCTTCAACAATCCTTTGCTTACAATATACGTATATAATTAGACTTGCCAAAAAAAACAACAATGAGATAGCTTAATTCAAAATTAATTTGTCTTGTTCTATACATGATGATTATTTTCTAAGTCTAATCATGGTAGAAGCCATAATAGCTTCCTCTCATTATATAAGGCATATTGATGAGTCATAATGAATTCTGGATTCTGTTTTGCAGTCAATTCCAAGGAGTCTCTGGCTTGATAGAAATGGCAGACAGTTGGTACAATGGCCTGTGGAAGAAATCGAAACACTACGTGAAAAGAAGGTTAGTTTCCATAGTAAGAAGCTCAAGCATGGGTCACTATTCGAACTATCGGGAATCACTGCTTCCCAAGTGAGTAACCCTTCGTCCTTAGCACGTTATTCCTCTGCTTGAAACCCACTTATATACAGTTCCTCATACTTTTGAATTAATGTTCCATGATTATTATAATTACTTTCTTATTTATTCTCAAATTGAAGGCTGACGTGGAAGTTACATTTGAATTGCCTAAATTAGAAGAGGCTGAGTTTATGGACCCAGATAGGCCTGACCCCCAACTACTGTGTACTGAAAAGGATGCATCAATCAGTGGCAGATTTGGACCATTTGGTTTGTTGACTTTGGCTTCCAAGGACTTGACAGAGCAGACTGCAATCTTCTTTCGTGTATTTAAAAGTTATGGGAGATATATAGTGCTTATGTGTAGTGATCAGAGCAGGTTGCTTTCTTAACAAGAAACATTTCTTTTTTAATGAATAAAGCTTACAATCCTCCCATTCTAAGCTCAATTTTCTGCACTTGAAAATCGGTGGACAGGTCTTCGCTGAGAAAAGAGATTGATAAAACCACCTACGGAGCATTTGTTGATATAGATCCTCGTTACAAAATGATTTCATTAAGAAGCTTGGTGTGTGAATTAGAAATGAACTCATTTTCCTTTTGTTATTCTTTTCTTCGCTTCTCTCTCTCTCTCTCTCTCTCTCTCTCGATGTGTTTAGATCCTGATTTTTGCAGATTGATCATTCTATTGTTGAGAGTTTTGGAGGGGATGGAAGGACTTGCATCACTGCCAGAGTTTATCCAAAGTTGGCAATACATGAAGAAGCCCACCTATATGCATTTAACAATGGAACTTTGAGTGTTGTAATCTCAAATTTGAATGCTTGGAGCATGAAGAAAGCTCAAATAAATATGGAAGGTCTGAGGATAGATCACCAATGAAGTGTCGACAATTTGCTAGGGCCATTTGTATCTGCATGTTCCCGATTGTAGAAACTACTAAAAATTGCACTATCATTCTTATATTTTGGTTGATGATTTATAATGCACTTCTTGTTTGCGACACTATCACTATATTTTACTATTCCTCGAGGGGAAAAATTGTTCTTATTCCTGTTCATCCTAAAATTAGTAGTTGACTTAGAACGTAATATAATAAATGTGGACTTTTTGCATGAAGTTGGGGCCGAACAATGCAATTCATTGATGGTATGCATATCTGTAGTAGAAAGCAGTGTTGCAAGTTTGCGCCGTAGAGAATGAGCAAGAAGCTTTCCATGTGTGTGGGCCCCCGCATGGGATCCATCCACATAAACGGCTGAGATTGTCGATCGCGACTGTGTAGTACCGTTGCATTCCTCATGTAATAGAATCCAGAAGTTAGAGACCTTGCGAGCATGAAGTGAAAGACAAATATGGCTGCCCTGCCTAACACTTGACAAATGGGCTTCGAGCCGACCCCTGTTTAGTATTGGATGCCCTCTTCCCTTGATAACCTGATGTGTAATCACAGATGGAGAAAATTAGTCATCACAAGAAGACAAATGGATCAAAGGAAAATTGTGCAACTCGTTGAGGAGAGATGACCGAATCCATTGTCAAACGAAACGGGTTGTAATAAAAAAACCTTCAATTTCATATATTTAACGAACCCCTACCAGAATGCTACCCTACGGCCTTTTATGAGCTAGTCTGGCAAGTGATATTGCTTGTCATGGATTAAGGCTTTTCGTGGACGCCTGCAGCTAAATAGTAGTATAAGAACCCAAGTAACAACCACATATAATACAGCTAACAACATCTCCTTGCACTTCCAATTATACACGTAAGTCATATACTTGCAGCTACATTGCAAACAACATTTAGGCTATTTAACTGTCTGCAGTTTAAGCAACTATCTGCCCCAGCAGAGTCAAGACCATTTGTCTTTCACTTTTGGCTTATAATGACTTTTCAGAGAGCAAAGGACAGACTTTTGCAGATACTGGAAGAACTGATAAGCCACGCTCATGGAACCATCGGTGCACAATCGTTGCTATACTAAGCTTGATAATTTTCTATATCAATTTCTCTCTGCATCATCTCTTGAAGTTTTCTGCTTGTTTGTTTTTGTCAATTTAATCTCATTAGTGAACTGATTTTCCTTAAGCTACCAGCGAGGAGCCTAGTGGTCAATGGTCTTCACTTTTTTAACTATTTTCTCAAGAGTATCAAGATTATGCCAATTTCAAAATTTGTCATCATATATCTATATATATTATTTTCCTTTGGGTAACTACAAGATGCAAGTTGAATATCAAATGCATAATTGTATGCTGACTTCAAATATAAAAATACAAGTTGAAAAGCATCTTGTTGATTAAAAAATGATACTTGCTTGAATTTCGAGATAGTAAACTAGTATGGTCTTGCACTATTGGAAAGAATAGCTACAACTGAGCTGTGTACCTTAACAGAGACATGAAGCCCTCTGCTATTTCTGTCCTTGTATTATACTTTGCACTGGTTAACAATGGAGTTGACGTTGGAGTTTCACAAATCTGTTTACAGAAATCTTCAATCTCTTCTACCAGAATAGCCCTACAGACATGCCTACCACTTCCAGCCACCTAAAAACCGGATGAATGGTATTCCTCAATTACTTCTTCCTTTCCTTTTTCTTTCAAATTATAGTCCTCTTTATGTTGGTTCTGAACTATGTTTCTGTTATCTAACTTCTTGTCTTGGTGAAAATGTCAAATGGGTGCGGATGAATATGAAGATCCCAATGGTAAGTTTGCTCTTCTCACTTTCCACCTTCCCTGAACCAAATTCAATTTTCAATTATGGGAATCTCACTTAGATGTTAATATTAACTTTATGAGTATTCAATTGAAGATTCCAATTCAAATCTTACTATTTTCATATTCGCTGACTATTGCATCAATAAACCATGATCAAATGCTATGATAGCATGATAAACAGGGTACTACTGGGGATGTTTTTGGGTTGATTTTTTCCTGATAAATCATTTTAGTTATTTTTATTTTTTGTGGGTTGCTGAGAAATATTAGCTATAGATAAGGGAGGTTTAGAGTTTTGAATAGCTATTTGATCTTGGCTTCATTGCAACAAAATTTCCTTACAATTTAGTGAAATTCATAAGAAACTTGGTTGGCAAAAATTGGTGAGACATTTTACAGATTCTGGTCTAATACCCATCCATTTATCACAGGACCAATGTACCATAAAGGAGTATATCATCTTTTCTATCAGTACAATCCATATGGACCAGTGTGGGGCAACATTGAATGGGCATCATATGATCTTATTAATTGGGTTCGGTTCATCTTGATCATGCTATTTCTCCTACGGCTCCTTATCACATCAATGGTTGCTGGTCTGGTTCAGCCACAATCCTTCATGTGGAGAAACCTGCCATTCTCTGCACTGGAGCAGACACTAAGAAACGCCAAGTTCAAAACTTAGCAGTGCCCAAAAATCTATCTGATCCACTCCTAAGAGAATTGGTAAAGTCTGCTCATAATCCTTTGTTGATTCCTATGGATGACATTGATCCAGCCTTCTATAGAGACCCGACAACTGCCTGGCAAGGGCCAGACAAAATATGGCGACTTATTATTGGAAGCTAGATTTATGGTCATGGAACTGCACTTCTATACCGTAGTAAGGATTTTGTTGACTGGACTAGGAGTCAGAATCCTCTTCATTCCTCCAATAAAGCTGGTATGTGGGAGTGTCCTGATTTCTACATGGTTAGTATAGAGGGGAAGAGTGGAGTTGATACATCTATGCTTGGTAGAGGAACCAAGCATGTCCTCAAATCAAGTTCCATGATCATGACTACCATATAATGGGAAATTATGAGGGTAAAACGGACCAATATCTAGCTGACTTTGATTTCATGCATAATACTTTGCAATTGAGATACAATTATGAAAAATTCTATGCTTCCAAGGCATTTTTTGATGGTGCACAAAAGAGGCGGATATTGTGGGGTTGGATACTGAATCTAATGACATCAAGAAAGGATGGTCAGGCCTTCAGGTAATTCTAAAGGTTTTAATTGTTTAAGCTCTATATTCATTTTCTACATGTTATTTGGCCCAATAGTATCTGTAGTATCCCATTTACTTCATAGCTATGAAGCATGGACACTTCAAAATGAAAGTTGTATCCATATTCAATACATATCAGACACACATACTTGTCCGGATACACTGAAAGACGTGTTAAGATACTAATTATTTTTTTTTCCTTCAAATATGTCATTAACATGAGACTAAATCAAAGAACTTGAAACCTTTAAAATCATAAAATCTTCAATTTTATATTTTGTTTTGTTTTATATATTGAATTATGTGTTGAATTAGATTTCTCATGCATGTTATATTCATTTATATAATTAATAATAATCTATAAAGAAAAAAATA
>JAVXUM010000021.1:2269137-2280821 GCA_035590655.1 Pouteria glomerata | reverse complement strand
AACTCTCGCTCTCTCTCCCCCCCCCCCCCCCCCCAATTCATATGTCTGCCGTGTCTTTGTGTGTATTTATTTCTATTGTTTGCATGCCCAAAACGCCTATTGTATTGATGGGTTTATGTTATCTTTATGTATTCATCTAGGTTTATGCCATAATTGTGTTGTTTTTTTCTTTTTTCTGTTTGGAAATTTCTTGTTCTCTTATATTTGTATTAATAGACTTTGATTCTGTGTTAATTAATCCCATCGTTGCTGGGACTTCAACCCAACAAACAATGAGATTCGTCGTTTCTAGGGCACTTGTCAATAATATGATGTGACAAGCAAGCCAAGGGCATCACAAAGTGCAATTTATTGTTGAAAAAGTATGGTTGGGGTGGGTGGGGGTGAAACAGCCTTTTTCATGTGAAATAAAATGGGGTTGATTGATTGAAATTTCAGGTTTCTTGGATCTTGATTGATGTTTCTTGGATTTACACCCAATATTTGAAATTGAGAAAATGTCAAACCCAAGATAGGGCAGCATTGTTATATTGAATCACTGAATGCACAAAGGAATGCTTCCATTTTACCTTCAACATTTTTTTTTTCCCTGATGGTTATCCTTTTTTGTGGTTTTATGTCCATTGACCTACTTTAAGCAAAAAAAAAAAAAAAAAAAAAGAATCAAGGTATAGATTTTCCTCTTACCATTCAACAAGGCAAATATGTTGGAAAGAATTGACATTTTTCAAGGGTTTAATTGATGTATTCTAACTTGTGACTGAAAGTTGATGGCCTTAAGGCTCCCAACTACCAAGTTGCCTAATCATTCTCGAACAAACATCTTAATGCTTCTGAATTCCTAGTTTTTCTTTCATTTGCCTCAAAATTGAGCATAATATTTGTTCTTTTTTTTTGGTATTTGTAGGTAATAAGGGCATATGTTTTTAATAAAACATGGATCATAGGTTTTCTAATGGACATAGTTGGGGCCATATTGATGTTGCAGGCATTATCTCAAGCTCCTGTAAGTGCAGCATCAGCAATCACATATACTTCAATTGATGTCTGAACAATGTTTATAGCTTTTGTGACATCCATTCATGTTTATTATACCATATTTGTTGAAAAATACTTTCATTATCATTATTGGGGTTTGAAGTGAGAACAGACTAACATTCTTGATATATTAATGTTTTGCCCTATTTTTGCACTGTGCATCTATATGATCACAATTTTAAGTTGTTTATTGAGAATTCTTTGAAACTGTTTTATAAATTTATTGTGTTAGGACATGTAAGATGAATTATTTACTACTACTTGGCCCCTGTAGGTGCTTTATAAGGGGAATGTGCACATGCCAAATGCAAATCATTATACGGGTACTCATGGTCCTGAATTGGTACAAGGAGTTGGCTATAATTTGAATTGTAGCACATTTAAGCTCTTGGGTCAGTATCAGTAAAAAGTTATGCGCTAGAGGGTTTGAAGTTTAAAGCTTCTCTTTCTTCTTTGTCATTGTATTTTTATGAAATCTTCTCTTAGAAATAAAAAACAGTAACCTTACCGTATATGTGGGACCACGGTACTTATTGATAAATATATATTAAACTCATGAAAGAATGAAGATTATATAGAGTATGTAGTTATTTCTTTTTTTTTTAAAATCCATGGAAAATAGTCATGGCTATGAAAGCTTGTCCAAAATTTATAGAAAATGCAGACTTGCATTGCTGATATTCTGGGTATTTTGTACCATGTGGGACCAAACATCGGTAAATGTATTCGTAGTCAATTATGTCTATTACCCTATATTTTACAAAATGCAAGTACCATAGATTTTGATTAAACAAAAATGTGTTTTGCTTTTTCCTTGTGGATGAAATTGCTTTCTGCTTGGTGAGTAATTGATGATTTTGTTGATTTTGGACACATATCTCATTGTTAATCTCTACGAGTGTACTCCAGGTATCTGTTATTCAACCGGTTTCTGGCTGCGGACTTGCTATTCTTTCCGTCTTTTCCCATTATTACCTGAAGGAGAAGATGAATATTATTGACTGGGTGGGGATAACTTTGGCTGGTATTGGCACAATAGGTACAAGAACTTTGCAATTCTCTTCTTAAACTATTCATATTTCCGATACAGTGTCATGATGATGATTATTTAAACTTGAGGAGCATTCTTGGTTAACAGGAGCAAGAATGAAGTTATGTCCGATAAAGTAAAATCTTTTGGGTTTAGTATAAATAAAGCTTGAAATGTAATTGTTTATGCCAATATTTATTTTCTTGAATGGTCAAAGCTGCCAAGAAAGCAATTGATTTTTTCACCATGAAGAATGTTTTCGGCCCTTAGTTTTAGCAGATTTTACTCACTTTGGATTATGTTAGAAAATTTTCTTGCATTTAAGCAAGAATGCAGAAATGCTTCTATGCCGTTGTCTTTTATGTTTATAATGGATTGGGTGGGACTTACAATATAATCTAGGTCTCTATAGCTTTTTTTATATCTACATTCCATGTTTGTTTTCTTTATGCAACCAAGTTTCTAAAATTACTCTATGGCCTTTCTGGTGAAGACCCTTGTCTTCACCAATGGTCAAATCAAAGGGGGCTTTCTTTCTTGTTGAACGTATTTGTATATTACACTGATATTTTGCATTGTGCTTGATTTTTTCTTCAATGGTCCTCTTACTATGGTAAAGTGGCTTTTTATGCCCAGTGCATAGAGTTTTAAGACTGCTGTTTCATTAACCATTTCCTCAAAAGAGCGCATATGATGTGTAATTATAATTTACTGTATATATTTTCTGACTATTTCCAATGACTTGTGAGTATTGGTAGTTAAATGGTTCAGAAATTTGATGAGTGCATGGTGGATACCCCTGCTTAAATGAAATAGTCTAACCACGGAGATTCTTCAAAAATTGTTATGAAGACCTTGTGTCCTTTAGTTCCCTCATTTTATTACAGAGAAGATTCTGGGTTTCGTTATACGATGGTCAATTAACTGCTTGAAAGAAAAAAAAGAAAAAATAGCTGGTTTATAAAGCTTGATACCTTAAATTGTTTCATAATCAAATTCAATGTTCATGTCAAAGAACAAAGCATTGAAATGGAATTGATTGACACTATTAGGGATGTCTCAGCGTGTATTTATGTGTTTATATGCATACGAGAGTACAAAATACGAAACAATAATAAACATGAATATTTGTCCTAGCCTCCCTAATCAAAGAAAATCTCTTACACTAGGAAAGAATTAATCCTCCTATTATATTTACAATATTCTAACACCCTCTCTCAAGTTGGAGATTATATATCATATGTTCTGTGTTTGGTACAAATATATCAAATTCAGGACCCCAAGGACTTTAGTAAACAAATTAGTAAACTAGTTTTCAGACATGACATGATCAATCTTAATGGTGTTTTATAGAATTTTCTATCTCACAAGGTGTCAATCCACTTCAATGTGTTTGGCCCTTTCATAGAAAATTGGATTGGAGGAGATATGAAGAGTAGCCTAGTTATCACATGCTGAATTTTCAATTCTTTCAACATATTCTATATCTAGATTAACTTAGATGAGGTGTAGGCCATAGCTCTATAACTTGATTTTGGACTTGATCCTAATACCATTGTTTGTTTCTTACTCTTTCATGACATTCAATTACCTCTAACAAAGATATAATAGCCAGTAGTGGGGCTTTTGTTTGATGGAGATCCTGCCTAAATTGCATCTATATATACCTGTACTGAAGTATGTCCATTATCTTAATATAAGAATCCCCTTCCAAGTGCTCACTTAAAATTTCGTAGGATTTGAACAAGAGTATCTTAATGACTAGTATAAGGTAATTCTAGAAATTAACTAATCACACTCATAGGGAATGAAATAACTAAAACCACTACAATAGTATTCTTTCTATTTAACTTTATATTGGTTAAATGGTAGGGCCAATTGGTAGAGCCAATAGACTTCGGTGTCATGGGGGATACACTTGAGATGATACTGTTCTCAAAAGTTATTTGTGATGAAAAGAGGATGAAAATGAGTTCAAAGTGTCCTGGAGAGTTACAAAGCTTGGATCATAATAATTCATTGGATGAAGGTGAGTATAGTTGAACAGGATTGAGATAGATTGGATAAACCCCGTGCTTGTACTCACTAGAAAGACTTGTGCTTGGATGTACTTAGCTAGGGCCGGACAATGGTTGACAGTTGTTGATGCTTGTCGATGGGAGACAATTGCTTTGGGCTCGTGATTAGGGTTTGTGATCAACTCTAGATTGGTTGATTTCGATCGATCAGACTCTAGAAATGGTTGGAGGCATTCGTTGTCAGTCATCAAGGGCCTGGAGGCTTCGCCTAATATTTGTGAAGGCCTAAGAGGTTTTGTTGGAGGTTGGAACTTTAATTGGATTTGAAAAAGAAGGGTTTAACACGAGAAACGCTTTTGATGATGTTCATCGAAGGCTGAACAAGGGTTATTGGTGAGTGGTTCTTGATATAGACAGAAGAATTGGAAATTAAGGTTTCTTGATATGGACACAAGAACCTAAAGATGAACCAAAGAGATTGGGATGTCTACTTTAGCGTCATGTTAAAGTGTGAGCCATCATCTCACCCTAAAAGTTTAAACTCTTGAGGAGGCAGCAATTTTGTTATTTATATTAATTTATTTTCTCTCAATATGCCCCCTCATGTATGGCCGAATTGATTTTAAAATGCCTAACACACGGGACTATTGATTTATTTCAGTGGCAGTGAGGTTTGAACTTTGGACTTTTGCCTGCTTTAATACCGTGTTAAAGAACAAAGGATTGAATGGAAATAATCGACACCCTTAACGTTGTCTCAATGTGCATTTGTATACATACAAGGAGTACAAAATAGGATGGAGAAATAAATACAAAATAGGATGGAGAAATAAATTCATTCTCCCTAATCTCCCCAATCAAAGCAAATCTACAAAATAAATCATCTTGCAAGATTTACAATATTCTAGAAGTTCATTTTCATGATTATGCCAATTTTAAGTATAATTAGTAGTAATCTTTCTACTTGCAGGAATTGGGGCTGGAGGAGAGGAGCAAAAGGCTTCATCAATATCTCTTTTCCATTTACCTTGGCTGGCACTTGCTGTTGCATTCTTGTTTGTAGGTATTCTATCCTACGCACTGTCTAATATTAGTATATCAGAACATGCTTTTGTTGGGTGAATTACATATGGATCTGTGAGGCTACAAGCATCTGTTAATTCCGATTGATGGTATTGCATTTGTCCTGACTGCATGGAAATTGCCTTCAGCCATGCGTATAAAACAGTGTTACCTTGTTATAAGGTTTGGCTGCCAAGTATCTGGCTGTCAGTAAGCCAGATCTCGTGGGGTTCTGCTATAGATCAAGTCCATGTTAAAATTTCTAAAAAAAATTGAACTTCAGATTTAAAATCATATTAAACTATGAATGCAAGTGCTTAATTTTTATTTTTTTAATGAAACTAATTTTATCAAAATAAATAAATTAATATTAAACTAATATTAATTGCCCTTTATCATGACACTTGTTCATGACACTTGTTTTAGACTCGCCTAGCACATACAAATTGCGCTGCTAGTAGCTTATTATATTAAAGATTAGAACTATACATTCTCCGTATGATTATAGTGCAGTTTTTTTCTTTTTCTTTTTCTTTTTTTCCCCTTTCCAACTTGTCTTGAATGAGCACATTCAAAGGTTTAGTATGGGTATTTATGATCAATGATCTAAATTTTGTATCCTTTATTGAAAGAACTGTATACGGCATGGTCAAACTAAAGTTTTGATCCTTAGGTATGTGTATTATGGATTAGCAATTGCCTAGTTCATCTAAAAATCAGGTATTGTACTGTCATACCAGCATTAAAACAAAATGCTTCGTTCTTGTAAAGGATTAGTTGTTGCTATTTATAATATCCTAATCTTCTCTACTTTTACCCTTATTGTCTTGTCTTTTTCTCTCTTTATTTCTTGTTTTTTGAATGGCCTGATTTGGTAGAAGATTGCAATGATGCATTCTAGAAGTTCAGTGCCCTTGATTTCCCAGTTTGTACTGTAACCCACCCATGCCATATTTTGTTTTGTCTTTTAATCTTTGTTAGTATTTTGTTTGCAAGGCTGAGCCTCAGAGCAATGACAAGGTTGCTCTTTTGCGACCTAGAGGTCGTGAGTGTAATGCTCGAAAACAGTCTTTCAGTTATTGGGGTAAGACTGCCTATATTGCCCTATGCAAATCTCGAATAGGCAAAGACTTATGTATTGGGTTGCCCTGATAGTATTTTGTTTGTCCTAGTTTTACTATTTTTATAATCTGTCATGATTTATGGAGGTCATGGGTTCATTATTTTTATAACTAGAGGGAAGGCGCATACTGCATGTTCTCAACGAACGTGAGACTCTTTGTAAAGGTTATAAAACTGTTTCTATCAGTTGTATTTGTGTCCTAATCAAACATCCCTAATGGTCACAGAAGATCTCTGTCCGTGTTGCAGAGTATATTTGTATCCTAATCAAACATTCCTAGAGGTCGCAGGAGATTTTGATCTGTTTAAAAGTTCGCAATTATAGGGTAAAGGTGTGCCCATCACTCATGCGTTGAGTAAATGTGGGACTCTAAATGATTTATGTGCCCTAATCAAATTTTTGCTGGCTTCACTAAGACCTATGCATTTCCTTATTAATATAGTATAGATATGTTTATACTGTACCATTTTAAGTCTTTACCATTTTTATAATCATTGTGAGCTTTGTTGTAATGGTAAGATTGCTCATTTATGATCTGGAAATCATGGGTTCAATATTGGAAAACAGTCTCTCTAGTTACTAGAGAGATTACATTACATTACCCCTCGCCGGGTGTTGCATAGACTCGTCTCGTGTACTGGGCTGCCCTTACAGTATGGAGTATGGTTTCCACCCATGCTATATTTTATTTGTTTGTTATATCATTGTCAGAAGGTGTTTGTTAAGTAATGTTATTGTTTCTTAATTTTTTAGGTTTAATTCAAGTCTTAACAGGAATATTGTGTCTGTAGATACTGCTTAATGGATGGCTTCGCATCTACCGGCGTCAACGAAGAGAACAAGAGCTGGTAGATGTTCCTAATATTATGTGTTGGTTTATCAAATTTCAAAGCATCAGCTTTTGGATTTGCCTTATTTGTTGTGATGTGCTTTTTACTTGCAGATGCAATCTGAAGTTGTTGAGGAAATCATATTTGGGTTGGAATCGGGCATTTTGTTTGGGTAATTGTGAATCCCACTGCTTAACCTTTGGAATTTTTTGACCCTATTGCTACTTTCTTCAATCTGTTGGGTTATTGGCATATAGATCATTACAAAAAATTTAATGATTATAATAACAATAATTTTACTAATAATGCTCCTGGGGTCAAAACCTGACATGGATACAATCTTGAAGGAGAAAAGGGAAAAGATAACAAAAGAACCAGTTGGCATGGCCTAATGATGTTGAAGTTGAAATTTCTAAAAGGATTAGTTTGGTGACACTGGCACACACTTTTAACCCTACAGGATACGTCAGTGAAGTTTCCACTATTGTTATTTGGAGAACGTGGTTGAACATGTTAGCAAGAGTCTTGTTGTAACTGCTCTCTTAGTAACTAGAAAAAAAATTAAAGGGACTCGAATCAACTCATTGTGAGAAAAGTAAGATAATGGGTGGATCATTATTGTTTGGGAAAAAATTTCTAAGTATACCTTTATTTTGGGCTGCTCTGATGTATAACTTATTAACCGAAAGGAGGCTAGTATGTGCAGAAATAACTCACACACAGATGGCATGCAGCACTACCTTCGGTGGCTTTCTCCTCCCGGACTTCTTATACCACAATTCATTGTTTCCTAAATTAACTGACTCAACAAGAATGAGTTTGCAATTCAGGACATTGTTGAATTACACAGATGACATAGACAGGTTTCAGTGGTTGTCAGATATAATATTTCTCATATTTGGTAATTTAACTGTTCAATAACACTACGCCATGAACAGCTTAATTTTTTTGTTTGGCTAATCAAAGTTATAGTGAGATGCAAGATGCCAAAGTTTATTACTCGGGGATGTCTCTTCTTTTGAAGTGGATGTGTAGATTTATCCAGTGGAGCACTTAAAAAATGCAAAAGTGGTCCTTATTTTGGAGTTTAGATCATTCATTTCTTCATAATTCCTGGTACTTCATTGAATTGAGTATGTACAGAAAGCAGATACTGATTTTGATACAAAGGGAGAAAAAAAGGAGGGGGGGGGGGGATAAAGAGAAAATAGCTCGTCCTGCTGTTGGTGTATTATTTATCATACGAGTTATTTTATTGTCCTTGTGATATTGCAGTATGGCATCTGTAATATCAAAGATGGGATTCGTATTCTTGGAGCAGGGATTCCCCAGGCTGCTGGTTCCTACTTGCATCGCAATCAGTATGTGCTGTAGTGCTACTGGATTATTTTACCAGGTATATAAACACCTCCTTTACAAGAATCTTATAGTGACCATCATGTAACATAAATGCACCTTGTGTTTTCCCGTTTAGCCATTTCACACTGCATCTATTTCATGCTTCATCTGTCGTAGAGTTGGGCTGGAAAGAAATTTCTTCTCCAGCAACTTTGTGCATTTTTGCGAACATATAACTTGATCACTCAACATTGCCTATTTTTGCAACTATTAAAGATTCATTCATGACAATTTACACAAAGGCATACTATTCATTTCAAAACAGACGCGGGGCTTGAAGCATGGAAGAGCAATCGTAGTCTCCACATGCGCTGCTGTGGCATCAATTGTGACTGGTGTACTTGCCGGCATGCTTGCTTTGGGCGAACGGTTGCCTTCAGCGCCGATGGCTCGGCTTTTACTTCTATTGGGATGGTAATCCTAAAATTTTCTTCCCCAGTTTCCACTATAAGTGTGCGTTTGGCAACCATAGCTTATTACTTGGTTTCTAAGTTTTTTAGGTTTTTCTCAAATGACCATGTTTATCTTCTTTTAAATTATGAAGGGCAAAACTATAAAATTAACAAAAAGTTAAAAAGTTAACTTTTTTTTTTTCTTTTTCAAACACAAAAAAAGTTTGTTCTTTTGCTTCCAAACACTACCTAAGAGTTCAGCATTCGGTTAAAAGTTCTTTCCATAATAAATCCATCTTCACTAGGAAATCTTCTATTGCAGGTTGTTCATAATTCTAGGCGTGGTTTTTTTGGTAACTTCAACACGGCTAGTGCGGTACCTTCCAAGGCCACTGCGCCGTTTCATGCAAGGTGGTGTTGATAGGAATTTTGCCCACAGGCGGCGCAGTTCCCTCCATGCTGGAGATTCGAGCCCGAGCGCTGTCATCCAGGCAACTACATTGCATCATCTGATGTCATCTCCCTCTAAAGAGAAGGCTTGAGCTCAAAAAAAAAAAAAAAATGGCAATAAAGCTGCTGCATATGCTTATTATCGTAGGCTTGAATCTGGAATGACGCAGCTGCATATCTGCGCTCATCATCAAGGCCGGTTTGTACAATAGGCAATCCGTTTAGGGGTTTAACTGGAATGCTTTTATATTCCATTCGTTCGTGATACGATTGCTTTTGCAGCATTTGTTATTTGTTTCACTTCATACACAAAGTACATGTTAAACCCTTGGAATGTGCAAGTAAAATTTCTTTTCAAGTGGATTTTAGTTGTGATTAAAAGTTATTCTCCCCCATTAAGCTTATTGTTTTTTGATGCATTGATTGGATGATAGCATACTCGTTGCTTTTGGAGAAGTTGCATTAAATTTGAGTATAGTTTATGAAAAGTCTGCTAACCTGGCATTGTCCAGCAGGAAAGGTAACCTCATAAAGGTAAAGATGAAAGGTACACTCTGCACACTTTTCCGTTTGTTTCAATTATGGATGTCCATTAAACGGGTACACAAATGTATTCAATTTCGGGTACACCAAGGTATTTAATTTGACCGAATTAAATAAAAACTCACTGAGAAATATTTTAATGAGATTGGGATAAATTTGAGATTGAAATTTAATACTTTTTACGGGTTTAAGATGTCTATAAGGTACACAATACCCAACATCCGATGACATTTATAATATACTTGATATTTGTAGAGTGGCTACTAAGTATAAAATAATATATATTTATATATTTATAATTTTATTTTTAAAATAAATTATTTAAATTTAGAATGTAGTCATTTATGAAATTTTGTGATCTTTTATCCTAGATATATTTATGAGATACTGTTTTGCTATTGCAACTGCCAAATGTGATTCAAACGCTTTCCTCCTAGTCTCATTCCTCAGTTGAAGTGGCTGAACTTTTCTCAGTATAGTTGTATTCTATTTTGCACTCTGTCATCGCCTAATATTGACTTTGCGTAGAGGATTTATGCTATCATTCTTATCGCTTGGCTGTCACAAGTTTCAAGTTATATTTTTTAGTATAATTATTAAAAATTATATGAATAGTAACTGTGTCATTATATGATATTATTGATCTCCAGTTAAAAAAGAAAAAGTAGAGTTTAGGAATCAGAAAGTAGGTATAATTAAGAAATCAATGTTTATTTTGTGATTTTTTTTTTTAGGAACATAAAAAAATATAGTTTGAGTTTGATAGTATTCTTATGATTTTTTTTCCCCTTCTTTTGGTCTAATTTAAGTAATCTTTTTTTTTTTTTTTTTTTCGTGCACCCTAACATTGTAGATTTTTGGGAAGTAATTTCCAAGCTTCCTTACAAAATCATTGAAATTTTATTATTTTAGTTTTTTTTTTATTTTGTAATTCTTTTAAATACTTTTATTTTTACTTTCTTTAGGTATAAAACAATGGATTTGTGTTGGAAATACTAAAATTTGTTTATGTTTAGTTTTCTTTGCAATTATTTTGCTAATAGATTTGGCAAAAAAACGTATGCGAGCAATATAACCAATAGCAATGTGTTAAACTTAATTGGATTTCGTAAGTTTGGAATAGGTTTCGAGGGTTTGGAATTTTAATTTAAAAAATAAATAGGTTTGGGACGATAACGATAAGCAAAAAATAAACAGGTTTGGTAATGGAATTTGCTAATTAGGCAGATGCTTTATTCGTTTACATTCTTAGTTTCGATGTAAATATTTTCTTCAAAAATATTTTACCCAATTTTAGTTTTTTGACAAGACATCTCCTATGTAAAATATTTATTTTGTAATAAATATTTTCTTCAAATATTCAAAAATGATTTTCTTTCCTCAAATCGATAAATTATTTATGAAGAGAAAATAGTACTCTTTTACCACATTACCTAATTTTTTTTTTTTTTTTTTTTACTTTGAGAAAAGTTTTTAAAATCTATTTTAAACCGAACAGCAAAAAAACAGAAAAATATTGTGCTAATGTCATAAGTATTGCAATTAAAACTATAAAATGTAGAGTAGAAAGTAGGGGTAGCAAAATGGGTGGATTGGATGGGTTAGTGATGGGTTTAAACCGGTTGAAGGTTAAATGGGTGTAACCCAAACTGACCCATTTAAAAAGCGGGTTAGATATGGGTGAGTTACATATGAGTTAGTACAAACCCATGAACTCGTATCTAATCCGTTTACTTTTGACCCAATCTATTTTTTTCTAAATTAAAAATTTATTTCAATTAATTTGTTAATATATATATA
>JAVXUM010000021.1:2204322-2214722 GCA_035590655.1 Pouteria glomerata | reverse complement strand
GAGATTTTTCTCCCTGTGAAAGGGTTTCCTCATTATTCTTCTAGTGTTATTATTATCGCTTGTGTGATTGTTTGGTTTGGAGAATTTTTCAAAGTCAACAGAGATCTTTTTCATCACAGAGAAAATAATCTAACTAAGTTTATACGTTACAACAAAATTTATGCTAATAATTCACATTCCTAGCACTTTCAAAAATTTTGATCAATCGTATGACAAAATTATTAGATGTCAATTTTTATGAATAATCTAATTCCTAATAATATGCAGGGCTTTTAACTTCCAATAACACCTTAATGATCAGGAATTACAAATTACCACCAATCATGATTTCACAAAAATTTACAATAATGATGCATTGTATTTTTATTCAAAAAAAAATTATTTTTTTTTTGGGTAAATTTTGGACAATGTTACTAGTTCTTATCAACATCAGTGTTTCAGCACAAATTTGACAATTTTATAAAAAGGAACCTCAACACTAAACAAGACTTATAAAGGTAGAGAATATCCAAAAACTAAAGTGCATCAGTAAAATAAGTTATCATTTTCATATAATTATAGAACTTAAAAGAGGTATTTTCGAATTCCAAGTATGTTAAAAAACTGTATCTTAACTTTAGAAGCCCAACTCTCATGAAACGAAGAGACCCTCGAAAACTTGTTTGTGCTAACCTCGATTTGATTTACCAACTTTACAAATAAAAAGATGCACCTACGTAAGCTCATACTGGCATACATAAAAATACATACTATTTTGAGCTTAGTCTACTATGGGCCAAAGAAAAGTCCAAAAAATAAGAAATAATGGCCAATGACATCAAAAGAGCACCAAAAATAAGAGATGAATTGAAGTTCACAACAGATTTTATAACTACATAAGAAGAAATTGACCGTTGACAAAAAAGAAGGTGGAAAAACAATTGATGCCATTGATGCCAACAAAAACAAACAATGAAGATGACTCTCAACCAATTGCACAAAGATATAGTTGGACCATTCTTACAAATGACATAAAGAAACGTTCACTGCTAAAACTTGTCCAAACATAGTTGTTTTAAACATATATATATAATTGGCCTAAGATATATTTGCATTGCAATAAATATGCATAATATTTGGTGTTATCATATAAGCCTTCGTATGGGTGACCTTGGAGGTCTCTTTTATGCTGGGTTAAAGCTAGAGAATATGCGCCAATTGGTTCCGATTTGGTAAGACAAGTATCAAAAAAAGATTTAAGTGATCCGTCAGAGACTGTTAACAGCTTAGAGTAGACAGAAAAGTTATGCTGATAAATAGAGATGGCCGTTAATATTTTAGGTCAGTAAATTTGTATTTTTAAAAACTTCATTAAGATAGGGTATTGTTCAGTTTGGGAAACGTGAAAAATTTTTACCGATGTATATTAGACCCTTTGAGATTATTAAGAGAATTGGCGAGATGGCATATAAATTAGTGCTTCATTCGCAGTTAATTTAGGTTCATAGTGTGCTCCATATATCTGTAGCAGCCCGGGACCCAATAGCGCTAGCACGATATTATCCGCTTTCGGGATCCACTTCTCACGTGGACGGCTGTGCGCACACAGCACCCAGGCACCGCAGCCACCCGACCCGTCACGGTTTTATTTCTGGCAAGGTGACCCAGCGCCCCCCAAAAGGCCTCGTACTAGGGAGAGGTTTCCCCACCCTTATAAGGTGTGGTTCGTTCTTCTCCCTAACCGATGTGGGATCGTCACAATATCAATGCTTCGAAAGTATATAGCGGACCTTTTTCATGTGATTAATTAGGAAGAATTATATATTGAAGAGAATGTGACTTTAAGAATTTCTCAAATTAGATTGAGGACAGGCGTGAGTAGGTTTTGTGTTATAAGAACATTCTCTTGCTTCGCGTGTTGTGGCGACACCCACTACAAGAAAAGTAGGTTATAATGACAAACTTTTTGTTATAATAAAAAATATTGTTATAAATATGTGGTATTTAGTGACAACATTATTTTGTTGTCACTGAAAACACATTTTAAGATTGTTTTTATGAAAGTAATATAAATTGTCATTGAAATATTAATATTTAGTGACAAAAATATTTTGTTGTTACTAAAATATTAATATTCAATGACAAAGTTATTTTATTGTCACTAAATCTCATCACTAAAAGTTATAAAAATTAGTGTCAAAAAATTTATTGTTTTTACAAAATTAATTTTGTTTTCATTATGACAAATTTAAACTTTTTTTATAACTAAAAATATTTAGTGACAAATTTTATTGTCACTAAATATCGTCGCTGGTAATTTTTATATTTACTGTTTTTCTTTTTATATTTAAAGATTTTTGAAAATAAGCAACAAAAATGTATTCTTTAATTCTAATTTTTTGTTTCCAAAAAAATGAAAACTTAAGCAAAAAAAAAGTGTTTTTACTTTTTTCTTTTAATAAAGTTTTGTCAATTTTAACACTTTGTTTATTTGTATTGCATCACATTAAAATAAATTATTTTATTCAAATTTTTTGTTAAACTAAAATTATTTTTAATAAATAATATAATTAAAAATTAATTTAATTTAATTTAATTAATTTAAAAAATAAATAATATTGCTAAATTAATTTGAACAATTATTATTAATTTAAATTAAATTAAATTGAGAAATTCACTTGAGAACATGAGTTAGTGATGTAGTTGAAATGCCCATATCTATTTCTAATTAAATTATGTTATATAAATTTTGAGAATGAAATTTTTATAAAAGGGAAAGAATCTAATATTTAGTATTTAATTTTTACTATTTATATGTTATTTTAAACTAAGATTTAGGTTAGTAAAATATTTAAACTGAGATTGAATTGATTTATTTTACTTTTTCTTATATGAGTTTAACCCAAATTGATATTGACTTGAACAACTAAGCTAAAGGGTCAGCTTCTTCATTTTTTTTTTTTTTTTTTTTTTTTTTTTTCTTTCTTTTGGCCTTGGGACATTCCAAAGATAGAGAAAAAAGAGAGAGATGAAGAGAGAAAGAAAATAGAACTTTAAATGAAATTATTTTGATTCAACCATCTCTTTCTCTACTTGCCTACTTGAATCGTATATTTTGAATGCCAACTAATTACATAATATTCCCAGTTTTTATCTCTTTTTTAAGGTTTCCAAATAGTAATCAATTCTATAAATCTATGTAATGTAGTTTTTCTAAGTAATTTATTTATCTCATTATTAGTCAAGGATTTATTATATAGCTAGAACGACCCTCGCAAATTGCGAATACTAATTTGTTAAGAGAAAAATAAGAGATGAGAAAGTGAAAAGTGTGATTTGAAGCAGAAGATCGACGAATCAAGGTAGTATTCAATGCCATGAATGTTGTGGTAGTGACCGTTTTCGGTGATTTAGGCCGAAATGGGAGAAATCGACTTTGGAAAGTTGTGAGCTCAAACGATTTTCTTCATTTTTCTTTTCTTTTCTTTAGATTTAAGGTAGATGGGCTTAGATTTGTGTTCTACTTGTTGTTAGGATGGTTTTAACATGTTAATTTTGTGCTTGATATGGTGGAGATTTTAGAGAATTTGTGCATATGTACGTGTATGTGTGTTAATGTGTGTATATATGTATATACATGTGAAGATCTTGCATATATTAGAATTATTCTTGAATTTAATATTATAGAAATATATGGTTTAAGTGTTGAAATGTTTATATATGATTTATTATTGACATTGGGGCATGAAAGGGTGATTTGGGGTATGATTTGGAGTTGGATTTTGTTGAGAATGAAACAAGGAATTGGACACTAGTTTCTGGTGTTTGGAGGACACCTAGGGTGTCTGGATCGAGTTTCCCAATCGGGAGTGTTCGAACCACAACTTTTGGTGTCCGAATGCCAAGTTTAACAGAATTTTTAAAAATGTTAAAAATTTATTTCTAAATATATGTTTTGTGTCCAAACCTATTTATTATGAACTTTTAAAGATAAAAAGAAACCTAAGCTATCATCAAGCCTAGCGAGTATATATTTTTATATTGAAATGATATTTATTTACAGGATTAAATATATCTTGTGCATGGGATTAAAGTTGCATCAGTCAATTAGATATCGTGATTATTTATTGACTGAGAGTGCCATATTTATAATATTGATATACTAAGACACGAGTTATATATTTAAACGGGATCTATTATTTTTAAAAAAATGATAAAATAAAATTTTGAAAAAAATACCAGATGATTCCCAATTGATATATATGATTAGAACTTAGTTATTTAGAGTTGAGACATTAATATTGAGATAATATGATTATGAAATTTTCTTTGAACTGCAATCGGACCTGCTTAAGTTAAGCAGATACCTGACTAGATGTGTAGCTCAGTTCCCTAACAGAAGGGGCAAGGGGGTGTAACTTGGTATCCTTGAGTCTTACACCTGTAGGGGTGTAACTCAGTTCCCCACTCGTGATATATATATTGAGATATACATTTGTCTTAAATGTTAAACGATGTGGTTAGTGACCCTCGTATACTTTGCCAAGTGTAACCCTCCCCAAGATAAGGTTGGGGGTTAATAGAGATTAGAAAATACATTGACCATTTTATCACATCACATGTGCATTGTTATTTTATATATTATGTATATGGTTATGAGTTATATTATATGTTTATTACTGTCTACTTGTGCATAGCAACATAGTCATACCTACTGAGCAAATTTGCTCATTCCATCCATATTTCAAGTGATTTGACGAGGCTAATGAGTAGCCACTTGAAACTGAGTTGAGATTGATAGATCAACCCATATGTTATTTTATTTATGTTAGAATTATTGTATTTATATTTGTACGATCTAGGGTGTGGGTTTCACACTTGTTTTCAGTTTATAATTATATTATGATATTATTGATTTGGCTGTACAAGTCTTGGATTGTGTCACCGAGGTGTGACGTTAAAACTTATATTTATGATGTTATTTTCTTTTATTTAATATGGGAATGAGTGAGGAATTTAGTTGATCTGATTGTTATTATTATCATATGATTTAACTTTGGAATAGGGTTTATGCAAAATAAAAACGTCAGTTTAAGCAAAATAAAAAAAAAAAAGAATTAATTTTATGAGTTTATTATTTTTAAAAGATAGGCCTAGAAGCTTTCATACCATTCTGGTTATATTTATTTTGGTACATGTTTGTATGACTACTCATACATATATATAGAATATAATGTTATACATCCAACTATCGAATATTGCATCTGTAATATCACTTACTTTTCACTTTACATTTTGATCACACCAATGGAGTTGGCATAGACTAAGAGAACTTTTTTGCTATATATAAAAGACATGGGTTATATAAATGGATGGGATCTATTATTTTAAAAAAAATGACAAAATGAGATTTTGAAAAAAATACTGGATGATCCCCAATTAATATATATGACTAGAACTTAGTCATTTGGAGTTGAAATATTAATATTGAGATAATATGATTATGAGATTTTTTTAAACTGCAACTAGACCTTGCTTGAGCTAAGCGAATGTTCAACTAGGGGTGTAACTCAGTTCCCTTGTAGAAGACTTAAGGGGTGTAACTCGGTGCATCTAAGTCTTATACCTGTAGGGGCATAACTTAGTTCTCCACTTGTGATATATATTGATATATACATTTACCGTGAGTATTAAACGGTGTGGTTGGTAACTCTGTGTATTTTGCTAAGAATTACTCGTCTCAGGATAAGGTTATGGGTAAATGGAGATTAGAAATACATTGGCCATTGTATTACATCACATGTGCATTGTTATGTTATATATTGCATACATGATTGTGAGTTATTTTATATATTGATTATTGTCCACTTGTACATACTTGTACAGTTCTACCTATTGGGCAAGTTTGCTAATCTAATTCATATTTCAGGTGATTCGGCGGGATCCGGGAATAAATGCTCGAATCTAAGTAGAGACTGATGGATCAGCCCATTATGTTATTTTATTTATGTTAAAATTATTGTATTTATATTTGAGCAACATGGGGTGTAGGTTCCAGACTTAATTTCACTATGTAATTGTATTATGATATTATTCATTTGACTGTATAAGTCTTGAATTATGTCAGCGGGGTGTAACGTTAGACCTTATATTATGATGTTATTTTCTTTTATTTAATATAAGAATGAGGGAGGAATTTAATTGCTTTGATTTTTATTATTATCATATGACTTAACCTTGGAACAGGATTTCATTATTTTAAATTAGTTCCCATATTCATATGCTGTCCGTTCCCGACAATTAACTTAGGGGCACGACAAAAATAGTCTAAAATTTAAATGATCCTAAAAATTTAAGCATATAAAAATATTCCTAATCTAAATATTTAAAATTTTGGAACCCATTATAAACAATTCGAAATTAAAACTTACAGTGTTAGTTTATGCAAAATAAAAACGAAAGTTTAAGCAAAATGAAAAAAAAAAATAATAATTTTATGAGTTTATTATTTTTAAACGATTAGGCCTAAGAACCTTTTCATATTATTGTGGTTATTTATTTTAGTAAATTTTTGTATAACTATTCATATATATATATATAGAGAGAGAGAGAGAGAGAGAGAGAGAGAGAGTACAATGCTGTACATCCAACTATCGAAGATTGCATCTGTAATATCACTCATTTTCCACGTACCACCTCAATAGAGTTGGCTTAGACTAAGAGAACTTTTTGCTATATACAAAAAACTAAATGATCACAAGTAAGCAGAATTTAAACATGACTGCTTAAACTTTTTAAAGATATATAATTTTGAGACTAATTAACTATCAAACGGAATTCTTTACTCCTTTCATCTCGTAATTCTCGTTGTGTAAATTGAACATGAAGTATACATATATATACACACGCACATATATGATTCTTTTATGGTACGTATTACCATGTCTCACCGGGTATCTTCATTATAAATACTTGGTATGGAAAATTGTCAAAGTATTGTCTGGCACTTCCAGAGAAAATGCTGGGAACCAAATTTGGTTGTGTCTTCCCATGAATCCATGAATACATACCTGTGGCGTTAATTGGAAATATCCACATGATTTATCTGTATAAACATTCAATTAATGCATGCATGAAATGTTCCTTCTCATGCTGCAGTGTCGACCCATGCAATTATTTCTCATGTTGGAGGAGCCTGTCAGAAAGCCCATCCCATCTTACCTTGCGATGGGGCCCACAGACTTTCATCCTGTCCCCAAGGCCCACCATCCAGACAGGCCCATCTTACCTTGTGATGGGGCCCACAGACTTTTATCCTTGCCTTAAGGCCCACCATCCAGACAGGCCCAGATGACAAAAACTTAATTCTCTTACGCCTTTGCTCACGTGATTTGGGTTGTGTTTTACAGTTATGATTGTTCCCCCACAGAAAAATCAGTTTTTACTTTACACTATTAGGGCTGTCGGTAACATTTATATTTTTCAGTTGTTATTTTGTTTTCTGTAATCAAAATATAAAACATGTATTGTAATGCAATTTTTTTTGTAGTAATTAATTTTATTTTAATAAATTATCCCATTTTATTTAATTTGAATTTAATAAAATATAATTAATATCAATTTAATTAACTAATGTAATAAAATATATTTAAACTATTAAAATTAATAATATTTATTTTTTAATAATAATTGATTTTAATAAAATAAATAATATAATTTAATAATAATATTATTATTATTTTATTTATTAACTTAAATTTAATTTAATAAAATATTTTAATAAAATAAATCATTTTAATTATTACTTATTAAAATTTTTAATGAGAGAGACCTAGTTACTTTTAAGAGGAACCTACCTATGAGAGATTCTGTTTAAAGAAGAGTGAAGTATAGAGGTTAAAGTAAAAAAGTAATACCTTCTATTTTACGTTGCCTGGGTAAATGAAAGAAGTATAATATATGTACCATTTGATATTCATAAAATATGACGTGTTTTAAAATCATGAGAGTACTGAATTCGATTGAAACTCCAAGATTAATCGATTGCTTGTTTAGAAGTTGTATCAAAATGAGTGACCTCTTGGGAAATGCTCGTGTTACACCTAATCAAGTTTAAGCAAACAATATTATACTATAGAGATGCGATTCATTACAAAGATAGTGATTTTCTAAGTTTTGTACCACTTTGATAGGTCAAGGCTTCATATAGTTTAAGGCAGATTATTTCTTGTTTACTAGTCACATCTTCCTCTTTAATTGCCTTATTAGTGTAGGTTGATGAAATCATTATAGCCAGTGACAATGATGCTAATATTGCCGAAGTAAAACGCTCATTGCATTCTCTGTTTAAGTTAAAGGATATTTAGGATTATTGAAATATTCTTTAAGACCCGAGGTTGCCAAAACTAAAGATGAACTTTGTCTAAACCAAAGAGAGTATGCTCGATAATTGCTTGTTAATAGTGGAATGACTGATTGTAAACCTATTAAATTTTCTATTGAGTATTAATATGTCTAATTGTCCAAAGACATCTGTTCTTTTTTCACTGGCCCTACCTTGTATGGGGGACTCATTGACAAATTGATATATTTAACTTTTATTAGAGTCGATTTAGCTTTTCCAATCAGTCAGTTTATGGACCATCCAAGACGGTCGCATTTGGATGTTGTTTATATGGTTCTAAGGTATGTTAAGACTTCACAAGGACAAGGCATGTTTTTTTCAGCTTCTTCTGATCATCAATTGACAGTTTTTATGACTTTGATTGGGCTGACTGCTCCAACAGTTGAAGGTATATTATTGGTTTTTATATTTGCTTTTGTTCATCGCTCATTTCTTGCTTGAAAATCAAAGAAACAAACCACTGTTTCTCGTTCTTCTCCTGAAGACGAATATTGAGCAATGGCTTTCTACAGTATGTAAAATTACTTGGTTGCTTTCCTTACACATGGACCTAGGACCTTGGAGTTGAACACTATAAAATTTTATTATGAAAATTTTATTCAAAATCTTAAATTAAATATGAAAAGCTGAAATATTTCCCAAAGTAAAGAAAATAGATGATTCACATGATTTTTAAATAGAAGATTTTCCAAGAATGAAAGGTTCCAAGAGATTACAGTATTTTTATACAAGTCAATTTCTTGGCAAAACACAACTCCGCGTGAAATAGGATTTAGCCAAGCAAAGTTAAAAAAATTTCAGTACGTTTCGTGTTAAAAAAATTTCAGTACGTTTCGTGGGCAGCACACGGAGAGCCCGTAGCTGCACCAAAAGGATACTAGGAGCTCACTGGGAGTACGCGGGTTTGCCTCCTTTGATATCTGGTTCAGATTATTAAATTCTAAAGAGATCTGCAACTTGAAGGATGGATGCACAAAGGTTCAAGATATTGGCGTAAACATGACATTAGATGCTCGAAAGTTCAAGCTATTTATTTTTTGAATGAATTTGTTTCCTATTTTGTCAAATTAAGATAACCTTTTATAACCTTATATATACGTACCTGAACTCACTGAATAAAATACAAGACATATTATAGATCTAGAAAAAGATTTTATTCTTGAGAGCTTAGTATTCTTTTTCCGGTCCTTTATTAATTATTCTTTCTTTATTTTCTAATGTGAAATAAAAAGTATATTTGTAGGGTTGGTCAAGTAAATCGAGTAAGAGTATCAAAAGAATTTATACAAGTGATTCGTAGAAAATTTAAGTAATATTTTATAACTCATTAATATTAAAATTTGTAATTGAGATTTTTTTTCCTATGAAAAGATTTTCTCTTTAATTCTCTATGTTATTACCTGTGATTGCTTGATTCAGAAATTTTCAAACACAACAGGCAGCTCATTTGTGTTGCAACAGCCAGGCATCTCTTCATTGATGAAAATCCTATATTCCGTGATCGCACAAAACGCATTAAAATATATTGTGCGTGATCAAATTATGGAAAGACTTGTAAAGACCTTCTATCTCTCCGCCAATGTGTCAACAAATGTGTTCACAAAGGCTTTCAATTTTCATTCCTTTCGTTGTATTCTCAGCAAGATAGGACTATTAAACTTTTGCACTCTATCTTGAAGAGAGGTATTAGAACTGAACTACTGGTTAGTCAGTTAAGGTTAGCAGTCATTTAGTTGTTAATTTGTTAATTAATTAATGTGTTGGTTACGTGTTCTTCATCTTCCCTGTATAAATGAAAATCTGATGTAATTTACAACTCAGTAAATAAGTCTTCTCTCTCATTGTTTTTTTATTCACTCTGTACTCTCTGACAGCAGAGAATTTCTAAATATTCTTTTTCTGAATTGATCACAAAATTCTGATAACCTCTTAAATCATAAACTTAGAGGGTGTTTGGTATGATGAAAAGTGAGATAAAATGAGATAAATTGTGGGTTCGTAAGGCGTGCAGTGAGAT
>JAVXUM010000021.1:2093839-2105661 GCA_035590655.1 Pouteria glomerata | reverse complement strand
TTCTTTCTTAATTTTTTTATTATTTTATTTCATATTTATTAATTTTTTTCTCACTCTTCGTCACTTGTTTTATCTCTCTCTCTATAGATAATAAATTTTGATAGTTAGGTCTAATTTGGTAATAATTAATCGCGCTATTTATTATCCATTTACCTTTTGTCTTATATATTTTTTTATTAAAATATAATTTTTATTTTTTGTTTGATAACTTTAAGAAAATAATCAAATTATTTTACAAAATAAAGAATTATAAAAATTCACATAGGAGTGAAAGAACTTACCTTTTTTTTAAGCCTAACTTTTTTTATTAAATTAAAAAAACATATATTGATAAATGTATTTTACGTTATTATACTTTTAATTTATTTAATTCTAAAGCTAATTAACCTGTCTCTTGCGCGGGCATGCTGTTTACTATTATGCACTATTATAAAATATAAAAATATTGTTATTGCCAAAGCAATTTTTATTTATATCTGAATAAAATACTTATATTATGTGCGTTAATAATTTTACATTATTTTTAATAAATAGAAAATAATACTCTGACAATATAATTTGACATAATATAATATATAAATATATATATAAGCATGAAAATAAATTTGTTTTATCTAAAAAATTTGAACGAATTACACTAGTTGAGATCGAATAGTTTTACGATTTTTAATTTTGGTGTGTGACTACTTTTGTAAATTTTAAGAATTATGAAGTTTTAGGGTCAATATAAGATTTCGTTTGACAAGTAGCTAACTATTTACTTATTAGTTACTCAATTTTTTTTAATTTTTTGTAAATTGACTAAACTTACTCTTTTACATTTTAAATTATTTTTAAACTATGAAGGGCAAAACTGTCAAATTAATCAAAAATTAAAAAGTTAGCTACTAAAAAATTAATTTTTTTTCCTTCTCAAACATAAAAAAAACTAACTTTTTTCTTCTCAAACCAAACCTAACATTCCCTGATTACTTAACTATCAGTTACTTAGTTTTTTTTTTTATTTTTTTTAAAATGATTAAATTTATTCTTTTATATTTTAAATTTTTTTTAAATTATAAATGATAAAACTGTCAAATTAATAAAAAATTAAAAAATTAACTACTAAAAAGGTAATTTTTTTCTTCTTAAATACTGAAAAAAAAACTAATTTATTTTTTTAGGTAGTTAGTAATTAATTAAAAAGAAATTAATTTTTTCTTTCAAAATCAAGTCATAGACTCTGGAATGATCGCAAGGGGCTATAATTTAAAAAATAAATAAATAAATGCTCTGTCCAATTATTTGCGGTCCCAACTTCAATTCCCAATTTTTAGGGTCAGCGTGTGTCCTTCCGAAAAGCAACGGCTGGGAGCAAGTCTAGTCGATAAATCATATCCGTGCACCAGGTGCAAGAAATACTGACCGTACATCATGATTGAGTTTGGTGGGATCCCCAATGTCCATCGTCCATCACACGTTACACCGACATTGACTTCTTTCTTCCCCTTGCCTTTTTCTTGATGCAACGTTAGAAAATCTCTAGCTCAAAATTAACCTTTTCGTCACTATAATAAACAAGAAAAGTATAAAATAAATCGAGAAAGATGATAACCACTGAAATACTCTGCACAATTGTACTGCAAAAATATGACCCACAAAAAAATTAAAAAACAAAAAATGGTGGGCATAGTAATTGCTATGCTTTGAGTTGTATTTGGTTTGTTGATAAATATTAAAAATATTTAAAAAATTTTATAAATTATTTATTTTTATTTTATTATATAAATTATAAATTTATAATTTATTTTACTTCATCTTATTTCATTTTATTTTTTATTACTTTAAACGTACTCCAAACTTAGTTGATCCAATAGCTTTAGCCACATTAGAGAGTGCTGCAAAACCAAGCACAGAAGGAAACCAATGCCTCATGAGAAATTCAACGGAACTAAATGAGCAATCTGTCATCTCTACTAAAATTCAATGACCTAAAATTATTATTTTTATTTAATGATTGAGATTATTTTTATATATTTAACTTTTTACTCAATTCTTATATTAGTAAATTTCATTACCATCTATCTCATAAAATAGTTTGAGTATTTTAAATTTTAACATATTTTAAAAATAAAAATCATATGTAAATCAAAATTATCAACTTAAATTTCATCTAATTATGCTTTCTAAAAAGTTAAATCTTTCAAATCAAAATACTATAATTTGTATTTTCTTTTATAGTGCTCATCAAAAATTAATTAAAAAGAGATCAAAACACATATAATAATTGTTAGGGTTTAAAATTTTATCCAAAAAAAAAAATTAAAACTCATAAATTATTACAATTTTTTCGATTTAAACTTTTGTTCAAAATTTTAACTATATAATAGACTTAACATTAATTTTATTCAAAATGCCATAAACACGGATTATTACTAATGTGTGTGTATATATATATATATATAGCAGGAGATGAATAGCTATGGAAAGACCAAGTTTTCACAAAAGCATACATCTACTAGTCCTGGTGTGGGACTACCACAAAGAAACACTGAAAAAGGAAATTAAACCTTCCTTTTCTTCAGCTATTCATTTAAGACTAGAAGAGAGAACACAACTAAACGCTCAAAAATATAAATCAAAACCATAACTTCGAAGTAGAATACAAGGATTTTGTTCCAAACGGTTTGATCAATGTACCAGCCCATTGTGTTGCATCAAATTACTCACGGTTATGTTACAATCACCTCAAGATAAATAGTAAAATAAGTGGAAAATTAATCAAAATTGGCAAGACAGAATTTAATTCTATCATTGCCATCAGAGAGAGAATGGTTTGTGATTTCAGACAACTTCGAATTCAGCACCAATTGGAAGATGATCACTTGGGTGATGGTAAGGTGGTAATCCACCAATTACATCAGGGGATTCTGGTTCTGAGAGTTCAAGATAGCTGACAGGTTTAATATCACCTGATGGGGAAAAGAATATGTAATCAAGAGTACCAGTAAAACTCGGGGTGCAGTTTGTGAATGGTGGTTCTCCTCTTGTAAATGCATAGACACTGCATAAACGAATTGGTGGATCATCAAAACATTCCAGTGTTGGCCCAGCAGAAGAGCTGCCTGAAATAAGGTATTGATATACCTGAAACACCAGGAATGCAATTAGAGATACTGCAAGAAGTCTAAAGTGATAGAAAATTCAACTTGAAGATCACTGTTTACAATTTAAAACATTAAAAAGCAATCTGAGAGAGAGGGAGAGAGAGAGATACCCTACCAGAATAAAAATGAATCCAAAAATAATTAGATACCACTAAACATCTAGATTGTGGGTGGAAGATTGTGAATATTTAAAGTTTGAAATCATTAGTTCATCATTTCAGACGCCAAAAAATTTTAAACAAGGATGAGGAATACAACCCTTCTTCAGACTTCATATAAGCTATTGTTTAATTGGTAATCTTCAAAAAAAAAAAAAATAAATAAATCAGACAAACTGTGTTCATATCAATGTGTGACTGAGCTATCTTCCACAGGTAAACAAATGACCAGGATGTGTATGGGAATGTAGGTTTTTAATGTCTTGTAGGTGTCATGCATGGAGGAATTGTCTGATATCACCCATTGTCCCAATTCTAAAATTTCAGAGTGCTACAGAGCAATCTGTGGGCTTTCCTATGTTGCTGGTTAGAATTCAATGCAATTAAAACTCAACTGGATCAACCCTTTTTGTCATCTTGTCAGTTGTGTCCTGTTCTTGCATCAGTGAGTCCTTCATGTTTCTCTGACTTCCATCCTACTTTGATTCAGTGAACCTTCAAGTTTCTCTGACTTCCATCCTACTTTGATTCAGTGAACCTTCAAGTTTCTCTGACTTCATGGCTTGTTAGGCACTTGCAATAACCAGTCTACACAAGTGAACTCTCTGTTTTTAATTTTGGAGTTTCCTGAACTTCTATAAAAGGCAGATATACATTCAACAGCACCTTCCCAGATTATTATCAAAATAACTTCTAAATGAAAAAAAGTATTGCAACCACCTGTCTAACCAAGTGAACTTCTGATTTTAATTCGTTTAGTGTTTGGTGAACTCCGATAAAAGATGGATTATACAGAATTTTCCCAGATTATTCTCAAACCAACTTCTAAATCGTTTATCTTTCAATCAATAAAGCTACAACCTCTTTCCAGTATTCCATCTTCCTAAATTCCCTACTGTGATGAAACACTTTAGAACCTAGTGTTCTTGATAAATGACAACCACCTATCATTTCATATGTATCTCAATTCAATTAATAGGTTCCAATCTAATTAATGTTTGGTGCTTTTAGAACTGGAAAACTTGAGCATGACTTCTCAATCGACTTGAACTATATGGATCGTGACTTTTTCTAGTCAATTCAGTCTCTGGTAGCCTGAAATAATAACACATTCATTTAATAAAAAGAAAGTCAAGGACCTACAAACAAGAAGAAATCAGGAAGGGAAAAAAAAAGAGGCGAAAAATAGTTAAATGTTCATTTTACTATTTCAGTATCAAATAATATTGTTTGTTATTTGCTTCCCACTTATAACCAGTTTTAAACCAAAAACTAGAAAAATTTTGGAACCATGGGTGGTCCATTTGGTCTTCAATTCCCCATGCAGATAACAATAATAGGACATATGTAGACCAATATTAACTGGAACGTGGGTCATTTCGGGCATGAAACAAAAAGGGCAAAGTAAGACGCTTGTACTTTAAAATGCAGTATGATATGACATGATCCTCATATGATAGTTATACTAGTAAAATAATTTGGTAAATATAATTGACTAATTTTTAAAAAATTAAGAAAATAAAATAGTACAGTTATTCATAAAACTAAGCGCATTTTATGTTTAATACGAATCTTTACTTGTTATGTTAAAAGCTAGGACTTACTGATTATTATTACACGATTTGTTATCAATTCATTATTTTCAAATGTGTTTTCTAATGAAAATAAAATATAGGCATAATCTTTTCAGATTGTTTGGTAATACTTCCCAAACTAAAGTGACCAGACAATTGGTAAGAAAAAAATAAAGAAATAATTAAATCCAAGACTGCAACCACAAAAAACTGTTGAAGAACCTTATCTCCAGGAGTTGAATTGAAGTCACCAGCCACAATTACAGAAGGAGTGCACTCAAATTTGTCTGACACTAATGTTTTGAATTGAGCTAAGCGTGACAAAAGGTATTTAGCCTGTGCAAGCTTTACATCTGCCCAGTTTGGATCCCTACAGTAGAAACATTTCACAACCATCAGTTTTTTGATCTCTCTCAACATTTTAAATACAAAATGCAACCCGGCTCAAGGAAATAAATAAAAATAGATGACAGACAGGTAAAAGCTTAACTAATTTACCAATAAAGATGTGTGTTTGCCACAATAACAACATGATCAGAAGGATCCTTAAGTTTAAAGGCAGCCATGATGCCAACACAATCACGTTTCAATCTTACACTTGGATCATTGGGATCTCCATGATTCCTATCTGTGTCTTTCTGCAGTAAACCTGAAAATGGATCGTTGAAGAAACAAAGTTAATAAATTACCAGCATAACATAATAAAGGTAGTTCAAATACATATGACAAGCTTGAGTATTACCACAGAAGAATAAATAAAGCTTAAAATAATAGAAACTCGTATTCACAATCTCTAAGAAAGTCTTTCATGATTTGGCCACAAAATTAATATTATTAATCTAAACTGCTGCCCAGAATTCATTAAGATTATGCTGGGCTTGTCCCATATCAGATAGCCACGGAGCAGCTATATGGTATGCTTTCACATTCTAGCCTCCTTGGCAAACACGTTTAATTCCACTCAATTCTCTATAAACATATAATATGAATTAAAATTTCTGATCGTGGTATATATTAATTCATATGCTCTAACATGCACACTAGAGACAATGTTGTTCCGATGTCTTGTAAGGTTGAAATTTGAAAATAATCAGTCTATTGTGAACTCAGACTAAGACTTGACAAAACCTCCAGAAGATCAAATTTAAAAATATATGAAGTTGTTCAAGTAAAGTGAAATGATCATGGAGCACACAGCATAATATGAAATATAATTCGCTTTGAACCTGATGGACCGAATAGCATGAATTTAAATTGCAACAAACGTCATTTGAAACTCCATGCTTGATAGAATTTTCACCAAAAAAATATGGAATTCCGCACCATTGTTTGAGCATTTGTCTTCATAGATGTTGAAAATATCAATCATTTTTTATATTGAAAATATGTTTTTGATAAGTAATTTATAGATATTAAAAATATCAGTAATATCGAGAAAAGAGTAACATAACATTTATGGGCTAAGATGTACCATCTTTTGATTCAGTATCTTTATTTCCACTAGCTAGTGCGTCATTGTCTTCGTCCACATGTAAAGCTGCTCTGTCTTGGATTGGGTTCACAAGATCATTGTATTCTACTTTCTCCTCTAAGACCAACACTGCACTGATAAAACACCAAAAAGTGAGGTCAAATCAAACAACAAAAATCATATAAATAACAGTAATCATCTACAGATGAGTAATTGAACTGGCAAGTTAAAGAGAACGATGCTTGTGTACACTGGCACCAATTAACTCAGTACTACCCAATCCAGCACAAAAGATTTAACTTCAAAATATATTTTCAGCATTCAACCCAAGGTCCTAAAACTTTAGTTATTTATTGTTAGAACTGTAAATTCCCAATAATTTACAAGAAAATAGATGAAGAATTAAATTTCAAATAACATTAGGATAGTCCATAAGTTCCCAAAATATGAAGTTACCAATAATTTAATGAAGCATAACGTAAATTAGCTACTGTTAAAATTGTAAATTCTGTATAATTTACAAGGAAATACGTGAGGAAATAAACTTGAAAAAAACATTAGGATAGTGCATTAGATCCCAAAATATGAAGTTTTCAAGAATTTAACAAAGCATGACGTAAATAAATGCTGAAAATAGATGGTTTTTCATTACTTATCATGCTTATAAAATATCCCGCACCCATCAGGCTTCTTCCCGCTTCTCTGAATATAGATACTTGCATAGCCATGCCTATCCATATTTCCTTTGTAAAAACTATTATACTCATCCACTTCCTAGTGAAGTTTGCACATATTAATTAGAATAGGAATTAAAAATAATCAAGCGTCACAAAGATTAACATAAGAAGATTTAAAAATGCTAGTCAGCAGGGAGAACCTGCAAGCAAAGGAAATCTGCCCCAAGGCTATTGATAAGAGTCAGAATTGCCTGGGAACGAGTTTTCCACCTGTAATAAACGTAGCCAACAAACAAAAACTTATTCGGAAGTTGACAAAATTTAACATTAGAATTGAACTTTCACAAGAACTGCAAGAATTATAATTCGCTTCATTTACTTAGTAACTTACCATAATAAATGTTAAATCAAATTCCAATTTTTATTTAACTTAAAACTAGGAATAATTTTTTTTTTTATTAGTAAAACCAAGGATAAATCCAGTGTATGGTCTTGAATGTTTAAACCTATGAGTACAGATGCTTCCATAATCAAATATATGACTTGGTTGTGTAAAAATATGTGTCAGCTGCTGCCAATTTTTTAATGGTCAGTGGGAATATAATTTGGAAACTACACTTCGTAGAAACCTTTATGATTGAGAATTAGAAAGTTCAAATAATCCATGCTATGATATATGCTTCAAAGATGGGTGAGGGGGAGGATGAAATTCAGTGCAGACTTAATACTCAGGTGATCACCTAGGTGAGAGCCAGTCGCCTCTAGTGATAAGGGGTTTTGGTGCCTTAGGGGTGCATGCTTCTTTTGACAACACTGATTGGTTTCAGAAACACTGACCAATAGGTTTGGCATTTATTTATAGGAGAGGAAAAAAAAAAGAGCTTAAAGATGGGATTTACTTGCGACAAGGTGATGGAGAGTGTGGAAACTGCTCACTCTTTGCATATGCCTATATATTAAAATGATCAAAAAGTGTTAGATCTGGGAAAGGAGTTCACTCCACACGATAAAACTCTAAATCTGCATTAGAAGAACATTCAAGGAGTAAGTTCAGTCAATGGCAGCAACTGGAAACAAAGCATGATTCCTGTAAACATATCTGAAAATTTTACTATTTAAGTATCAGAATAGCTGATACAGAATCATATTTTTACATATGCCCCATTTGTTTCGACATCAATATTTTCTTTAATGCAATACATTTTACACATCTGCCAAGAAACCTATCAGTTAGTGGTTTCACATACACACAGCCCCTAACAAAGCAAGATGGGAAACTAAGCTTTTAATCTACAAAGGTTGATAGGCAACATGATAACACCAGAACACAGGAACAAGAAATGCGCCCAACAAAGGATGTTTAACTTACCACTCCAAGCCAAAATTTACATGTTCCACTAGCAAAGGAACTTGGAAAAATCCAACAATCCCTATTTATAGACAATGCAAATACAATGGAAGACCAAAGACCTAGATGATCACAAAGGTATGCATACCTGTGCCAAGATGTTGTATGAAACAAGACGGAATTTAAAACCTGTATCACATTTGAAAACCCAGCATGAGCAGCTAAGAAGTTGTTAATCTATTATTGTTATAATCAGGTACCGGCAAAGTCCTAATTAAGGCCCACTAATTAATTTCTATACATTGTTCACAAAGTAACAACCTACTAACTAGGAGTCTAGCACTAGTAGTAATTATAAAATCCCAGCTCACTGTAAGTGAGCAGTGGAAGCAATTGCAATACAGCTTATTGTCACGAAAGTTGATATGTGAATCAAATATACAATTTAGTCTTATAATTTATAAGATTAGTCTTATAATTTATGTAAACTTCTCTAATATCCTGTCAAATTAAAACGAACAAAAAAATAAAGATATTAAAACAAAAAGGGAGGGAGAAGGGGTTGCTCAAGAAGAAGAGGGGATAATGTTGTCAAGGGAAGTACTTTGGCATAAGCTAAGATTGACATCAACCACATGAAGCTTAGAACCAGATAGACCAAAAATAAACAGCTAAAAATAATTATCCAAACATTTATTTTTCCTTTTAATCATAATACAAGAGAAGAGAGGCTTCTGCCAAAAAAGATAATACAAAAGAGGGAGATAGTAATGGTAATATTTGTGTTTCATTTTGTGAAAAAACAAAAAGATGAATGGTGACAAGAATAAACTGTACTTGAAACAAGATAGAAGAACACAATAATACAACTAAAAAGAACAAGAAAAGTGGCAAAAGGAAAAAGCAAAAGAAAATAAATAAATAAATAAGAAATAACTACTAAAGTACCGAAGCAAATATATGATTCGTGACAAGACAGTAGAAACACAATTTTGCCCTACAGTTCCTGAATTCTTTTTGTTTTTGTTCTTATTTTTTATTTTTTATATTTTAATTTTTTTGGAGAAGCATTTCCCGAATGCTTATGACGGCAAAGCATATATCAGGTAAAAATATTCTCTAGTAAGAATAGATAAGCAATAATTGATTTTGAATAAAGAAAATAACGCAAAAATAAAGAAGTAAAGCTAAACACAAATATCAAGCATCCATTTTTATCGATAGTCATGATAGAAGAAGAAAAGATGCTAATAGAAAGGTACGTGAATTTCTAAAATGAACCATAAATCAAAACTAAAATGGTGCACATACCATCAGGTTTACTTATTGAAGTGATTTCACTCTGTTCTACAGGAATAAACTTGGGACAAAAAGGTGCCGCAGCTGTGCTCATTTTGCACAAACAAATTCTGCAGCAGAACAAAAGAGTTGCATTTCAATCACAGATGATAAAGGAGCTACTAACATTTCTTTAGGAAACTCAAATATCATAAGTGGGACTGCTGAAAACTCTAACTTAACAACATTTGTCCCATTTACTAGGTCTTGGCCAGCAACACAAACCTATTAGCTCAAATAACATACAAGGCAGGATCCATGTGAGGACCCTGATTTGAAAAATTATGCTAAGACCCTATTGTTTTTGTCTACATTTATTTAGAAATTTCACTTGTGTTCCCATTATTATTACACTTTTGGCCCCACTGTTTTTCACTTTTGCTCCATTCACTTAAATATTGTACTTTTGCGTACACTAATTACAAATCCTGGTCCGCCCTCATTGATATATGATTTCTATTTGCATTCAAAACAAATACTTTTTATGCAAAAAGTGCCTTTATATTTTGAGCAAGTATTTCTTGGAGAATTCAACAATGCTCTAGATTTTTACACAGCGTCAGCTCAATTTGGTTCTTACCAGGAAAAGGTAGTAATAGAATTAAGGGACACTATCACCTTAGACCTCATCAGGTTTAGCTTTTTAGCAGCTAGACACACTTCCTTTCCAACATATGCACTATAATCTTTGAGGTTTGAACTTTTGGCAGCAAGATCTCTCGCTGTTAATTTTTCCACTAGTTTGGATACTTTGACCAATTTAACCATGTGAAAAGTCAAAAATGCCATTAAAATTTTGAAATTTGATTTTTTTTTTTTTGGGGTAATTTTTAAGCATATTATTCTGAAAAAATAGTACACACCCACACTAAAAAAATAAATACAATAATATACAAACTTTTTTTATACAACCAAATTGTGATTTTTTTTAGACTACCAAAATGTGATTTTATTATTTTTTGTTTGGTAACTTTTGTGGCATTTTATTCATATTTAGACTAATATATAAGTTTATGTATGTTTATTTTTTAATATGAAAGTGTTCATTTTTTTTCAGTCTAGATCTGAATAACATACCTAAATGTTACTAAACCGAAAAACAAAATCAAATTTCAATTTCTTAAGTGCATTTTTTACTTTCACATGGTCAAATTGGTCAAACCACCCAAATTGTCGGGAAAAGTAACAGTAGGGGGTCTTACTACCAAAAGTTCAAACTTTAGGGTGTAATTGCCTATTTTTAAAAAGATAGTGGGTTTAACCGCCAAAAATAAAGAAACCAGACAAGACCCTCCCAATTGCACGCTAGACAAAATACTTTTCATAGTTTGAGATCGTCTTGTCAGCCAAAAAAAAGTCCTAATTTCTTGAGAAAAGCCACACCCCCTCAATTCGACAACCTATTGGGGAGCTCTGCTCTTAACATAACGTCGTGCATGCCTATTTAAAGGTGATTGATTCTCAAACACAAATAACTTGACCCACTGGTTGGTTTCCCAGAAGACGAACGAAAAAAGAAAAAGCACGTTCAGCACGAAGTTACCTAATTTTTATTAGTTCTCCAAATCACAGTGAGACGGAAATTCGAATGTACAGGAAACAATATACATATATGTACGAAATATAGATACACACAAATAGAGGAAGAGATTGCATACCTTCGGAGAGGAGGGAGGCGGGGAAAAGAGGAACAAGCCTTCAGCATCATTTGAATTCAGCTGCGCAAGTTTTGCTTTACGACGAAGCTGAGGGTGGCCGATACACTTCGGCTTGATTAAGTCAATAACTGGGCCAACTAATGGGCTTACACCAGGCCAATACGGTATTTCACTTCAGCCTTATTAAGCCAATAACTGGGCCATACAATGGGCTTACACCGAGTCTAATCGGATTACACTTCGACTCCATAGAATAATTTTGGGCCTTGTACAGTCAAGGAAAAACGTTATCTCAAGATTGCCCAATTAGAATTCAATTGTAAACGACTTCAATGCTCCTCGAAAAAATCTTAATAGTAAGAAAATTCCGAAAATTAATTACACATTTTGAATTACTCGATCACAAATTAGTAAATTTTGAATTAAATAATATGAAATAAATTAATTATTTT
>JAVXUM010000021.1:2067679-2088213 GCA_035590655.1 Pouteria glomerata | reverse complement strand
ATTTTGTTATAATTAATTAGCTAAATAAATTAAATTAATTAAGTATTAAATTCATATGAATTATATTTTATTAAATTTAATTAATTTTTTAAAATTTAATAAAATTAAATATTTTATTAAAATAAAAATTAACTACTGTAAAAAAATTATATTTCTAAATACAATTTTAATTTTTATTTCTCCAAAAAAAAGGCAAACGAAAAATATAAATTAAAAAATATAAATGGGCCTTTAATTTTTTTATGTAATATATTTGTCTTTGTGATTTAAAAAAATTAATATATAAAATGATAATACTTATCATTTAAAAAAAAAAAAAGTAGGAGTCTGAAGGTGAAAGGTTGGTCAGACTCCGTCGACAGGAAGTTATGTTGGCGGTGGGGCCAGTACGGGTGGACATACAATTATTAACGAATTAATTTGCACCACTCCCCAACGTACCAGCTGTCATTTTTTTAATATTGAAAACTTTGATGTGTCCATTTGGCCTAATGATTGGAGGTTTCAAATTTCAATTATTGGCAATTCACCAATGATATATACTTAAAAATACTTTTAATTTCTTGATAAATGTTAAAAAAATTTTAAAATTATTTATTTTTTATTTTGTTACATAAATTATAAATGTATAATTTAATTAATTTTATTTTATTTTATTTCATCATTCTAAATACTCCTCTTATTGAATTCATGAAAATAACGTGTGGTTGGTTGAAAATTAAGTAAGATTTCGTGTTTGAGTCTTGTAAATGTAAAAATTTTTTGCTGGGAGAGCTCCCTCTCATACAAGATCCAACCCGACTTTAATTGAATTAGTGGGATTTGAATAGATAGTACGTCCAACTTAGTGCTATGTGGTGATACCTAATACTAGCTCCTTGAGAGAAAAAATAAATAAATAACATGTGCTCGCTCTCTCTCTCTCCGCTGGCTTCCATTTTGGACTTTGACAACTCCAAGATTGAGCTCATTCTGGTTGAGATAGCATTTGAACAGGAACAAGTAAGAAAAGATGAATTTCGTAGCAATCTAGGCCACAACATTCCCTCGACTGTGGCTACATTTGGTAACCCGACCGATCTTTTCTACTAAGCTAACATTTAGGAGGATAAAAAATAAGAAAAAAATTTAATTTGAGTTGATTTTAGACGTTTGGCATGTAACAGTTTTTTAAAGAAGAATAGTGTTATTTTTGTACCGCCAAAGCAAAATCGTGGAAATGATTTCCTAAATCCGTTCTCATAAATTTAAAATTGTTACAAGTTTTGTACAATCATAGCAAAATCAATTTTTCAAATCTGTTCTCACTGATTAAAATAAATTAGTATAAAATAGCGATAATGGTACTCCTTTGAAAACTTTCAACTCAAATAATATGATTGTCAAAAAATTTAACTATTCGGTTAATCTTTTTTCTAGATTTTTTATTTTTTTTAGTGAAATATTGAAATTTTTTGAATATAATAAAAGTATGAATGTGTGATAAAAAGTTTTTGTGATTTATAGAGGTTACTAGAGATTTATTTTATTTTTTAGAGTTTATTAACACTCCAAACGCAGCCTAAAAAAATAAATTTTATTATTACTTTTTTATTTTATTTGACTTTTTCATTAATTTTTTTTTTTTTTTTTTTTGCTTTCGGTTTTTATAAATGTTATTTATATTATTTTTTTCAAAATGCAAAAATAAAAATACTTAAAAATAAAATGTTTAAATTTATCACTCGTATATGTTTCTCGAATGCAATATGAAGAATTACTACTAAAGTTTTTATTCAAGATTCTTTTTTCATTCTTATAACCTTTACCCCATTGTCAAAGGTTACTCACAGATATCATACTTATAGACGTACGCAGTTCATCAAATCACGTAAGCTTTGTAGTTGTGTGTTTGGTTTTCTAGTCATTTCTTTGCCATTATTGCTAAAGTTGGTCTGGATTCCATTACAACAAAATTCCACTTGGACTTATTCTTACAAGCAAAAGTTGAAGTTATCAAATATAACCCATCACACGCTATGTATATGTTGAGCGGTGATGTTTGCTCACTTACAATCCAGTATATATTCAGTAATAGAGAGTGCCATGCTCCTAATCTCAAAGTTTGAGACACACAACATGTGAATATAAGAATTAATTAGGAGCGACAAAGTTAATTTATACTCATTAATCTGTCTAATTAAACTCATAATAAATGTGTTTGGGTCTTGTTATTTTATTAATTAGATTGTGAATAGGTAATTTTTAAAATACTTATTTATAAATAGGTTTAATTAGGTGGTTAACTGAAACCCGTTGCGTGTTTTAGAAATTTTAAAAAATTATATTTTTTATTTTTCCTTAATTGTAGTGGTTTTAGTTATTATTATTATTATTATTATTATTATTATAAATTTCTTAGGATCAAAACCCAAAATACTATTACTTTGAATTTTTTTGAACTTTTTTTTTTTTTGGGTTGACGGTTCCCTTTGACTGATCTGCTCCCAAATTTTCAATAGACACATTGTCCATGCCAAAACTAAAGAAAAAATAAGCTGCACTGATCTACTACATGCAACTAGTGATCATCATCAATAAACTGTCAACTTATATGAAATCACAGCCCTTGATTCTTCTGCTTCCTGAAAACTATCTCTGTGTCCAAACCAAGTCCATCCACATTCCTAGGGGTGGCATAGTAAACCCATACCAATTAACTCAACTAATTAAATTTATAATAAATAAGTTTGGATCATGTTATTTTATTAATTATATAAAAATTATAATTATATATATTTCAATTTTTTTTCTCTAACATTGGATGGATTGATCTAAATAATAATAATATAATTATATATATTCACATATTAATTGAAATAAATTTTTAATTGAGAAAAAAATAAGTTGGGTCAAAAGTAAATAAGTTGTACACGGGTTCATGAGTTTATACTAATCCATATTTAACCCACCTATATCCAACCTGTCTTTTAAATGGGTTGATTTGGGTTGCATCCATTTAACCTTCAACCCGTTTAAACCCATCATCAATCCACCTATTTTGCCACCCCTAGAATTAATAGTACAATTAACAAATTTATATCTAAGGCTTAGTCAAATAAAGTAACAATAATCAAAGAGGATCTAGCAGACGCCTCTCATTCTCATACTAAAATAAAATAAAATATATTAACATAAATTAAATCATATGTCACACTGCAGTGATAACAGCCAAGGCCTACACAACCACACCATACATCATTGTTATCATAATAATGCAAATTCAAATCTTAATTAGGACCCACACCTTAAGTTGCACAAATAATAGTATAATAATCTACATAAGAAAATAAATAAGATGTCAGGTCTAATTCATCGGACTCAACCTAACTTTAAGTGATTGCTCCCTATTCTCATAGGAACACATATAATATGGATGAGGTGAGTGTCACCACCAAATAAGTAGGACAATACAAGTGTACATGAGTATACATAACTTATGTGCATAAGTGTATATAACTTAAACACAAGTGTACATAATTCAAGTACACAATATAATTCACAAGAATCTTAATAAAATATAATATAATCATTGCAAGTGTAATGCAATGATCAATGCATATCTAATCTCCATTTACCTTCAATATTATCTTGAGACAGGTGACGCTTAACAAAGCATGTTGGGTTATTAACTGCACCGTTTACGTTTACAGCGAATATTATCTCAATATGTCAAGAGTGAGAAATAGTGTTATACCCTCACAGGTATAGTACTCAGAAAAACTGTATTACACCCTCATTTTTCCTATAAGAAATCAAGTTACACTCTTAATCATGCATTTACTTATCTCAAGCAGGGTTCAACTGTAGTCCTAAGAAATAATCTAAATATATCATCTCAATTCCGATGACTAATATCTAGTCATATATATCAACTGGGGAACATTTAATATTTTTAAAAATCTGATTTTTTACATTTTTTAAAATCATGGATCCCATCCATGACGCATGTTATTGCACGTCAAAAAAATTAATATGACACTCTTAGACAATCAATAATCACAATACATATCGAGATGATACTACCCTAGCTTCATGCATATAATATGCTTAATCATGTATAAACTACAAAAAAATCTTAATAATATGCCCAAGAATCTATATAAACATCTTATAATCTCATAAAGTGCATAATCATGACATATATTCATTATACGAATTATATAATTCAAACAGGTTAAAGAACATAACATTATGCACAACCAGACCTCCCTACAAGAAGGGCTCTAATAGCCCATAAGAAGCCTGTCGATAATCGTGGGAAGATACAAATAGCTCCTTAAGATTGATAAGCCATGCTAGAAGCTCACTAGAAGCCTGTTCTAATTCGCAAAAAAATACTGAAAGCATCATTTGCAATCATAGGCTTTGCGAGAAGTTCGCAACTATCGCCTGCAATTCATAGTGCAGATTTGAGTTGTAACTAGCCTAATATGGGCCTCTCAATCCCAAATCCAAACATCTCGAGCCAAAAAATGGAACCGCAATAAACAATAGCCCAACATATCCCAATGTTATTCAACAAATCTAAAAAAACAAACAAGATTCAAATGTATATATAAACTCCTATATATAAATATATGTACACAAATCTCAATCCCATCTGAAACCACCACATGTACACGTCAACATGCTCTAAATTATGCAAGTAATCACAAAATAAACATAAGTTTGCCCCTGTCTATCTTAAATCCTTAAAATGTAGAAGAAAAAGGCAAAGAAATCTCAAAACGCCAAAACTTTAATCTTTCATACCTCTCACCTTAAGCTGAATCAAGGCAAATCTTCATCATTGTGATAATCACAACATCAAAAATATCTAGATTTGCCAACTTTTGACCTCCGACTTTCACTTTCTTTCTCTTCTTTCTACCTTTTTCTCTTTTTTCTCACGATTGGCAACTGTGGGGAAACAAAAGAAAGAAGAAAAAAAAAATAAAAGAAAAAAGAAAAAAAGGAAAAAGAAAGAAACAAGCAAAAAGGTTGGTCCCTCAAGCCCAACAACAACTCCGACCCAAATTCAACTTAGGAAAATAAAATAAATCCAACAAATTGGCCAAATCTCATATCTAAATATTTAAATGACTTAAAATCTCAATAAATAAAAAAATAATATATCGAATGTTACATAGAGATGCAAACTCCTGTTCCAAATTATAATATTTTCAAAAACAATTTTAGGATTGTTGTTTTGAAATAATGAAACATCATAAGGTCATGTTAAGAAACTTAGATGAAATTAGTTGAATTTTTAGAAATGTATTTTTCAAGAAAAATATCTTTATAAAAATCATAAATACTTGTTAACCCTATATTTAATACATATTAATATTACCAATTAGCACTATTTGCATTAAAATGTGTCAATTTGCCTATTTTTTATTATTTAAAATTCAATTAATATTGATTACTATTCTAATTTTTATAATTTTATTTTTATCTATAAGGTTCGCGTTTTGGGTTCAAAGACAAAAAAGTCATTATTCATTATTAAATTAAATAACGTTCACTTAACGATTATAAGGTCAAAATTACATACACAAACATATATTGGACAAAATATCTACCTAAAAATCATAAATTATTATAAATTTTATGATTCAATACATAGTAATATTATTATTTAATATTACTTACATTAAAACATGCGAGCTTGTCTAATTTTTTTTATAATATTTAGAAATTCAAGTGATAAGGATTATTGTCCTAATTTTTATATTTTTTTATCCTTTAAAATTCACAATTTAAGTTGAAAGTAAACAAAACCGTCACTGTTGATTATCAAATTAAACTCCATTAATATATATATATATATCTAATTCAAGCACATAAGCATCGTATTATATTTATTTATTTAGTTAAACAAGGGGGGAATCGATTTTTGATGTCTTATCTTTTACGTATACATAATTTTTTTTTTTTTTTTAATAACACATGGCTAAGATAGAGGTGCACGACCCGGAGACCCCTCTATCCGTTGTTGGCCCAGTTTTATCCAAAATTTTAAACAATGGATGTTAATATATAACCATGAGAGCCGAATATGGTGATTATTCATAAATTTTGAGAGCTCAAAAATAAAACGTACAAGAGGTTAGCAAGTATGAATATGAATATGGGGTAATAATGTAATTTGTGTAAGAGCACAAATATAAAAATTTAAAAGTTATAAGTATGTACATAAAAAATAAAAATAAAAAATAGGAATACAAGTACGATTATAATTTTTATATATTTTTATTTATTATATATACAAAATATAATAAAATATGATATAAAATATTTTAAGTTTTAGAGTAAGACCTAGTACATAAAAAATTACATTTAGATATCATTATCATTGTTTTTTTCACTTAAAATTATTTTTTTTCTCCATTTAAAAAAAAAATGTACCACTATATTTAAAAATTACAACTTGGGATTGGCGCGTTAAAAAACTTTGAAACACATTTTCCACTTCTTGTATTTTATAATTTTTTTTTATAAATTATATATATTTATATATCTCAAATTTTTTTTATAAATTTCAATAAACTTTTTACAAACTTCAATATTTTTTTTAAAAATTATAAAAAATTTTCAACAATTTTCAATAAATTCTGACATGTAACGTTTCGATAGACCCACAAAAAATGTTTGGATGGTTTTTCTCTTCAGAAAGGTGATACAAAAGTGAAAATATTTCACTTTTTATTTTTTAAAAATGTAGTTTGGTTGCTGCATATCAAATGTCAAAAAATTATCTAAATTATATTTTTTGTTATGTTTCGTCTTTCTAAATGCACCCTTAGTCTCTCATGATTAAGGAGGTGTTTGGTGCTCCAACAAATACTGAAAAATTCTAAAATTCTTTATTACTTTTTACATATTCACACCTATTATAACTCTAAAAAAAATTACATAACTTGAGTTTGATTAATTGAATAACTATAATTTTTTTTTTTAATGTGACCACCGCCATCCAAGCTACCAAACAAGATCCATTGTCAATATTTTTTCAAGAAATCTGAAAATCGTTCCGATAGATTTCTCTGCAAAAGTCAATATCTTTCACTATTCATCTCTGAAAAATATGGTTTGCCACCAAACACCTAAACATCACTCAAACCACGTTTTTCATTATTTTTCATTATTTTTTGTTACACCAAACACTCCCTAAAATGTAGTGTTTCGTTTGTCCAAATTAAAAAAACAAAAAAGAAAAAAAGAAAGAGATAAAATTCATGTAAAAGTGACACTTAATAATATTTAGTTGGATAAAAATAAAAAAATTTATAAAAATAAAAAATTTTAGTATTTTTTAGAATCCAAACACTCCCTAAATATTAAATTTGTAACAGCTCGGGACCACTGCCGCCTGAAAATATTGTCCGCTTTGTTCCCTGGGGTCTCTCCCTAGCACAGCCTCACGGTTTTGTTCTTAGCGAGGGTAACCCCAGTGCCCCCCAAAACTCCTCAGTGGGAAGGTTTTCATCCCCTACTTATTAGGTAGGTTTCGTTCCCCCTACCAACCGATGTATGATCTCACAATTCACCCTCCTTGGAAGCTTAGTGTCCTCGTTGGCACACCGATTTAGCACCGGCTTTGATACCATTTGTAACAGTCCGGGACCACTGCCACCTGAAGATATTGTCCGCTTTGGCCCCTCAGGTCTCTCCCCGGCACAACCTCACAGTTTTGTTCTTAGCGAGGACTACCCTAGTGCTCCCCAAAAGGCCTTCTCCTGGTCTCAGAGTACGCAACACACAGCCACTGGGTCACACCCACAGGAAGATATTGTCCCTGGCAAGCCCCACCCGGCTCCACAGGGTTTTGTTAGTTCTGAGTCACACCTGACCCTCCCCAAGCCTCTTCAAGGGAGAGGTTTCAACCCCCTACTTATTAGGCAGGTTTCGTTCTCCTCTCCAACTGATGTGGGATCTCACAATCCACCCCCTTGGATGCCCAGCATCCCTACTGGCACACCGATCCGCCATCGGCTCTAATACAATACTGTAGCAGCCCGGGACCACCACCACTAGTACGATATTGTCCGCTTCCAAGATCCACGCTCACGTGGACAACACACAGCACCCGGACACCGCAGCCATCCGACCCCTTTATCCCAGTGCCCCCAAAAGGTTTCCTCCTGGTATCAGAGTACCCAGCACACATAGGAAGATATTGTTCCTGACAAGCCCCACCCGGCTCCACAGAGTTTTATTGGTTCCGAGTCACACCTGACCCTCCCTAGGCCTCCTCAAGGAAGAGGTTTCAACCCCCTACTTATTAGGTAGGTTTCGTTCTTTTTTCCAATCGATGTTGGATCTCACAAAATTTGTCTTATATTTTATTGTTTTATAATTACTTAAATTTAAATTTATTTTAATTATATATTTAAATAAAAAATTAATAAAATAATTGAATAAATTTACCTGTCAGACTTATAGCGTGGGGAAATGTACGTGGAATATGAATACGGCACTGATCGGATTCATAACGAGCCGGCCTTCTTCTATTCTTCATAGTGCGCGCCACCGTGACTGGGCCCACACGAACAAACCACGGTCGCCCGTGTCTGACCAGAGATCCAACAAGTGGATTCATTTACTGCAGAATTCACAGAGAACGCGTAAACCGATAACATTATAGCCCATTCTCTCTCTCTCTCGATTGGCCCTTTTTTTTTTTTTTTTTGGGCCTTTCGTGTTTTTTACTGAGTTTTGAGCGAATAAGTGCTTGTCGGCTCCTTTGGTTAAAAGTGAAATAAAACACTTGTTACATACGCATATATATATATATATAGCTGTACACCGACAGACTCCTAGACAAGGTGAAGGCTTTTAGGACTTTGGGAACCCACGTCCTAATTTTGCTTTCCAGTGCTTGGTTTGGCGTTTGAAGCTTTGTTAGAGCTCCAAAGATCTCAAAGCACTGAGGTGGGTTCGACTCAGATTGTATTCAATAAAAGAAGGATTCCATTCTCTGTTTCTGCTTTCAGGTAATCACACAAGCAACTCCAGTCTCTCTCTTGAATCGAGCATTACTACAGGGGTGTGTGCATATATATATATGTAGATGTATGTATGTGTCTGTGTGTGTGGTTGGGTGGGTTTTGTGTGCAAATGAGTTGAATTTTTAAGTGGACATCAAAAGCATTGATATGCATTACAAGAACGAGGGGTGTTTGGTACGGTAAAAAGTAAGATTAAATGATTTTAAAATAAAAATAATCCTAAAATAAAAAATAAAAAAATTAACCAAATGAGTCCTAAATTTTTTCCATTCGTCACTTGTCCAAATTTGTTCTTTGTAACTAAAGTAGAAACTATCTTCTTCATATGTCTTGCTTATATAATTTCCTATACATCTATATTCATGCTTCCCAATTTATTCATTGGACTAAAAAATTGATTTGTCCAGCATTTATGGTTGCGCGTACGCATAACCCAATCGTATTATTTGGGCACATTTTGAATACCCGCACATGAATAAATCACAATGCCCACAATTTTGTAGTAGAAAAAAAAAATAAATCGACACAGAAAATATTAAGTTGATTGACACTAACTTGCTTATATTTAGGCTTATTTTGCGAAGAATTTTTTTTAGTTGATTAATAATTAGTTATTAAAAAATTAATTTTTTATATTTGAAAAGAAAAAAAGAAGTTAATTTTTTTAATTTTTTTTTTTTTTGGTTAATTGGACATTTTTACTCTTAAGAAGTTTAAAATTTAAAACAGTAAATTTAATCATCCCCCCCCCCCCAAAAAAAAAAAAAAGCAAGTAATTAGAAACTGAGACACTACATAGACTTCCTAAACGGAGCCTTCACTGTAACAATGGAGGAATATATGCTAAACTCTCTTTATCTTTACAAGTTTTTATCCTTGGAAACCTTCTCCCATGAGCACAACCTGGCTCACAGGAAAGTCTTGGGTCAAAGCCAAATCTAAGATTTCTACAAGTTTTCTGATTCTAATACAACTCTTACATATATTTGAAACTTATTTCTGGGACTCCGCACAAAGACATAACCAGCACTAGAGAAGCACGTGCCCACCCTAAATTTTTTTTGTTTATTATTTATTTATTATCTAATTGATATTATCTTTAATGCTCAACTGTGTCCACCCAAAAAAAAATAAATAAATAATTCAATACCAATAGTGCCTACCAAAAAAATAAAAAGCCTAATATTAATTGTGTCCATCTGATAAAAGAAATAAATTTTAACTCAATATGTACAAATATAATTGTATCCAACCCACTTAATATAACGAAAAATTATAAGCTTTTGTTAATGAAAATTTTATATATATATAAGATTTAAATTATTTATATGTCTTATAATTAGATTTAAATTATTTTTGTATATATATAAGATTTATATATATACAAGTGGGCACTAGGGGAGGGGGGCATGTTTCGACCATGATTTTTTTTATTATTTAGTATTTATTTATTTATTTTGATAGTTTGCTCAATGGTGCCCACGCAAGAGAAGGAAAAAAATTTAATTCAATAATAATTGTGCCACCCAAAAAAAAAAAAAATAGCCTAATACCAATTGTGCCCATCTAATAAAACTAATAAATTTTAGCTCAATATATACGAACACAATTATACCCAACTCACCTAATATAACAAAAAATTATCAACTTTTGACCCCTTTAGTTAATGAAAATATTATATAGCATATAAGACTTAAACTATTTATATGTTTTATAAGTAGTGCCTATCCATAAGTGAGTTCCTAGCTCTGCCGCTGGCATAGGCGAAGCCAGCACTAGGGGAGGGGGGCATGTGCCGGACTTGAATTTTTTTTATTATTTAGTATTTATTTATTTTTCTATTGATATTGTTTTTAATACTCAACTATGCCCACCCAAGAAAAGGGAAAAAAATTTAGTTAAATACAAATTGTGCCACCTAAAAAGAGAAAAAAAAATTAGCCTAATACCAATTGTATCCATGTAATAAAATAAATAAATTTTAGTTCATTATACACAAATACAATTATACCTGAGATGACAAAACATTATCAACTTTTGGCCTTTGTTAATGAAATTTTTATAGTATATATGACTTAAACTATTCATGTGTTTTTGAGTTCCTGGCTCCGCCCCTCAAGTCTCCACACGGAATCCAAATTCATGTAAAAAAAAATCCTAATATGTATAGAGCTACAGAATGGTGTATATCCTATTACATTTCTTAATTTTGGCACCCGCATGTCTGACTTGTTTATTATTCTTAATTCTCTATGCAATCCCCTGTTTTCTGTTTTATTTTTTTGGATTTGAAATGTTTTGCAAGTATTTCTGAATGTTGATGGATGACTATGGATTTAAATGTGCAGAATGGGCGATGGGAGATTAGGCCACTGGTTACATGTACTAGTTTCCGTGCTGATCTTAATGAGAACAGAAGGCTTCATGGTTGGGATAACTTATGTTGAGAATGCTGTTGCAAAAGGAGCAGGTGCAATATTTTCTTCTACAATGAGTTCAAACTGAATTTACTCCTTTTAGTTCTCTCTCTATCTTTCTCTTTCTCTCTCTCACAGAGCAATCTTCATTATGATGTGTTTGCAATTTGGGTATTGTGCAGTTTGTTTGGATGGGAGTCCACCTGCATACCATATGAGTAAGGGTTTTGGAGCAGGAATTAACAACTGGTTGGTTCATTTTGAGGTTGGTCCTCCATCTAATATTGTCTTTTGGAATATGTTCTAGGTATATGTTTGATTGGAGGGATTGAATGATGGGTTATAACTAATATCATGAGATAATATATGAGATTGAATATAACATATGATTATTTTTTTTTTATGTTTGGTTGGTGCGATATAAATTGAGAAAAAAGATATAATTTGACATAAGATGTGACTAGAACTAATTTTGGACTTTTAGATTTTGACGAAAAACAAATCCGAGGGCGAAAGATATGTCATCCTATCCCCATGGGATAGCATATCCTCCATTTTTGGGGTTTATATATATATAATATCACAAATTAAACACAAGATTAAAGTCAAACTGGTCAAAAAAGGTGGACTGCATCTCCAATTCCCCATTCATATCCCTCAAACAAACACACCTAGGGGTAATTACACTTCCCCCCATTGAGTTTGGCCCAAAATACATAACCCTTTTGGTTTAAAAGGTAACATGTAACCGCCTCATGATTTAGATTAAAGTGAATATTTTATAAAATCTGTTGAATTTAATTGAATTTTTGCCTCACGATTTAAAATTGGTTGTAGAAAAAATATTTTTACCCTCTAGTTTCAAAGGCAATGCGTAACCTCCTCATGATTGATAAAATACATTTTTACCAATTTTTATGTTCAAAGAAATTTTCATTTTCATTTTTAAAGGGACTCAATACATAATTTATAGGCAAATTTGCCTCCATTTTTCTCTTCAATCTTTTTACACAATCACAAATGAGCCTCTATAACACGTGAAATATAATATAGGCTCCGTTTGGAGCAATTTTATTTCTTCAAATATCAGCAAATCTCTTTAAAATTCAAATTTTCTATTTACTATACAAATTATGAGACTGTAACTTTCATAAATTTAAACAACTCTAAACATCCCCTTGGTAAAATTTAGTAGATTTTGTTAATTTTGCATTTTAATCCAAATTATGAGGCATCATGTGTTGACTTTTAAGCCAAAGAGAGCTCATGTGTTTTGGACCGAACCTCAATAGGTAAAGTGAAATTACTCTTTGTTTTTTGAAGACATGTGATTGGAAAAAAATGTTCATTTTCCTACTTCTTTTCAGTGTCTTGTTGTGGTAAGAATGCCAAATTTTCTGCAGTTCAAATAGAGTACTGATTTTGATTTCTGAACAATTAAGTTGAAATGTTAACATGAATAATTGCTTAATTGAATGCTTTGATGTGGTAACTATCAATTTGATTGATTTGAATGATAGCAATCTTCAATGGGTTTTCTGCATTTGATCTCTTATGGATAAGAGTTAACATCTCTACTTTGTACTTTTAGGGAGGAGGATGGTGCAACAATGTAACAACTTGCCTTGCCCGTAGGGACACTCGGCTGGGGTCATCCAAGAAAATGGCAACACAGGTTTCTTTCTCTGGGATGCTGAGCAACAAGCAAAAGTTTAATCCAGGTCCGCCATAATATATATTTATTGGGAAAATAACATTAATACCTTCTCAGGTCTCTCCTCAATTATAGACTTACATAACGATATGAGTAAACAACTTTCTTGTATGGCAAAAGTTAGTTGAGTTGAACAGAGAAACCTCTTTTGTTAATGTTTAAGAACCTGAGGGGTGTGTCCATAATTATAAGAAATCTAAGGAATGATAGTGTAATTTCTGAGATTCATTTAATTGAGTTAGATTTCACTTTTTCCTCCCCCTTTGAATTTCATCTGCTTTAAGCTCCCTTCCCCAATTAAAAGTTCTCTTGTTCAATCCCCAGACTTCTATAATTGGAATAAGATCAGGGTGAGGTACTGTGATGGGGCATCATATACAGGCGATGTGGAAGCAGTCAATCCTGTAAGTGATGTTATTGTACATTGGAATCCATTAGTTTTAATTTGAGGAATATTTCTTCTGTTTTATCTTCTGTGTAGAGAAGGATAAAGCTGATCAGGCATTTGTACACACATTACTTTGTGAATTTCCTCAAAATATGTTCCTCATAAACTTTGTATTCATATGCCTATTTTCATCAGACGAATAAACTTTACTTCAGAGGCGCAAGGGTTTTTGTTGCCATCATTGAGGATCTAATGGCAAAAGGAATGAGGAATGCAGAAAATGTATGAACCATATTTATGTTGCTCTCTCTCTCTCTCTCTCTCACCCTTGTGAAAACTTCTAAGAGTTTGTCACAACAGGCTGTCCTCTCAGGTTGTTCTGCTGGTGGATTGACTTCCATACTGCATTGTGATAAGTTCCGAGCTCTCGTACCCTCGAGTGCTAAAGTAAAATGCTTTGCGGATGCTGGTTATTTCATCAATGCGTAAGTTCTTGTGCGGGACTTACTGAAATCGTCTTGTTTCTTGACGATTGGAGTATTGATTAGTTCTATTAGTTTTGTTTAACTAAATGCCATGATGCTATATAACAGCAAGGATATTTCCGGAGCAGCACACATCGAAGCGTTCTACAATGATGTGGTCACTACACATGTACCTTCTCTCTCTCTCTCATATGATGTCTCTGTTTTTCATCTTTTGCTTCTATTCAAGTTTCTTGTTTTATGAAATCTAGGGAGTACAAAAGCGTTTCCTACGTGACCCTTTTTCTCTTCTTGTGGAGATGTTTTAGTGTGTGTTTGGGAAAATAAGCTAGTAGCTTAGCAATCAACTACTAGTTTTTTTGGCTTTTTTTATAATGGCTAAATTTACTTTTTTATATTTTAAAATTTTTTTAAACATTGAAGGATAAAAATGTTAAATTAACAAAAGCTTAAAAACTATCTAATAGTCAATCACAAAAAAAGTTAGTTTTTTTTTTTTCCCAAATTTAACCTTATTTTCTTTCCATCCTATTTAGTGAGACATGGTTTAGGTTCTCATTTTACTTAACTCTACTGCAGGGATCAGCGAAAAATTTACCCTTATCATGCACTTCGAAAATGAGAGCTGGTTTGGTAAGAGTTTGTTATCTTAGCGGTATCATTACCTTCCATTTTTTCTTTTTTTTTTTTTTTTTTCATTTTACCATGCCAATACATGTAAATGATATTGCAGTGTTTCTTCCCCCAAAACATGGCAAAGCAAATTCAAACTCCGATTTTTCTACTAAATGCAGCCTATGATTCGTGGCAGGTTAGCTCATTCCCATCAAGAAGAAAATACTCGAATTTGGTGTTGTACAATGTGAAACTTCTTTTGCTCGCTGTAGTTCCTTTACGTTAGCGGAGAGCTTAGGAATTTATCTCCCAGCTTAACCGAATTTTGCTTGTTCTTTTTTATGAATCCATCACTATGTTAATTTGTGATATTGCTCCTTGTTTGGTAAAGAAGTTCTGAAAATAGGAATTGGATGCTTTTTGTCTTATGTCATGCATTGTTATTTTCATCAAGACACTCTTTACTTGGATGAATGTCTGTTCCGTGGTTGTTTCATTGTTATTGAGAAATACTCTTACTGAAACTTGGAAAGGGATAGTGAAATATTCTTTTCTTAAAGTATAAGAACAATGTTTAAGGAGGGAAATTCCAGCAAAGCATACTTCCAGTTCAAACGTGGAAACCATGTCCTTCGATTCTGGCGCTGGATTCCTGCGCATGCATCAAATCAAAATAGCGTGAATTTGCTAGAACGTGTGTATACCATTGACATTGTCAAAACACAAGAGACCAAAAATAAGAAGACTCTTATCTTCGAAACCACATTAAGCCATTCTGATGGTCCCTGCACGATTTAACCAAACGGCCCCCAAGTCTTTCTTGACTATAGAAAACATATTGATTTGTCCATTCAGGCATATAGATTTGCTAGACAGAATTTGTCTGTGCATGTATTATTTATTTATTACTGGTTCAAGTTCTCTTTTTTGGGTGCTTAAATTATATGTTTTCACTTCTTTTTTTTTTTTTTTTTCCTGCAATGTTTCTACGTTTTTTTTTTAAATTTAGATTTTGAGTTTGTTCTTTTCCCCACTAATTTTTTGGTTTGTAATGTTTATTCAGATAAAGAACATTTTGGCACCGGGTGTCGCTGATCCCCATGGCCATTGGCACAGCTGCAAGCTCGATATAACCAAGTGTTCATCCGATCAACTCCAAATCATGCAAGGTTTCTATTATAAGATCTTTTTGCCCGTTGCTCAAGTCATTGTTCCATAAGCTAGTAATCTGATCAAATTTCTGGCTCGTAAACCTTATCGACAACTTAAATTTTTATGACCATATAAATTTCATTTGCTAACATTGTTTGATTTTTGCATTTGTATTCAGGCTTCCGGTTGGACTTTTTAAGCGCATTGACAGCGGGATTGGGGAACCCTTCATCTAGAGGAATGTTTATCAACTCTTGCTATGCCCACTGCCAGGCCGGAACGCAGGAGACTTGGCTGGGGGATGGCTCTCCAGTACTCGATGGAACAGTAAGATATTTGCTTATAGCACCCGATTTCTTTGCCTTTTTCACCGTGTTTTTATTTATTTTTTAAAAATAAATAAATTATGCATACCTTTCCTTAACATTTTGGATATTTACATTTTCCTTCCTTCAACATTTAAAAATTACTCTTATCTTTCTTATTTTAAAATGTTAATAACATATGACCTCTTTTTATTAAATCAGTTGTTAAAACTTAATAGAAAATGTTATAATAACCAAAAGTTTAGGTATTTTTGCTGTTTAACCCCTTCATCTCTCGTATCTTCGTCAATTTTCTTTACAAAAATTCTTAATCTTTTTTGTTTCTAGTTGTTTTTTTAGATTTTTGTAAAAAGAAGAAAAAAAAAAACTGACGAATATGTGAGGTGGGAAGAAATAAAATAGAAAACACCTAAAATCTTAGTTATTTTGACATTTTCTACTTAAGTTTTAATAGTTAATTTAACAGAAAGAGATTAACATTAATAACATTTTAAAATAAAGGAGGTAAGTGTAATTTATAAATGATATAGAAATTTCAAATTTTAAATTATGAAATGAAATCAAATTTAACTTATAAATTTTTATTTTAATTCAAATGTAAGAATTGATAAGAATTTTTATTAAATGAAATTAAATACCATCAAATTTATCATTCTAAATAGACAAAAAATGTGTTCTAAATATAAAATTTTATTAACCAAATCAAATCAAATCAAGTTATATCGATTATTTGTTTTGAAATTAAATCGATTCAATTTTAAGATATAAATGTTTTTAAATGGTGTAAGAGATAATAAGTATAATTACTCAAATGTTGCAAAATCGATTGCCATTCTTGAGCAATAACGTTTTACGCAGACAATCGCAAAAGCAATGGGGGACTGGTACTACGACAGGAGGCCGTTCCAGAAGATAGATTGCCCGTATCCTTGTGACAAAAGTTGCCACAATCGCCTCTTTGATCCAAGCGAACACCCAATGATATAGATACAACAACCAGTTCATCAAAGTTACCATTCTTCAGTGGTAAATAGGTAATTAATGGTTGAATTGGGCTTCAATATAAGAGAAGTGATGATTTGCAAGTCTTCAGAATAAGTGATGAACGCCTGTGCAGTAAACTGCGCTGGGTGTTCACATTCCTTCTATTTAGTGCAAGATAGATGCACGTTATGCATTGAAGGGAGTGGGTTAATTAGCCTCGTTGGATTCTTATTTATGTGAACGGATATTTTCCTCTCAATAAATTATAATTGCAAATTAAGCTTCTTTAAGTTTAGGATTCTTTTATTTTTAATTTTTAATTTTTATTTTCTGTTTTAAGTTTATTTTTTATTTTGACCTTTTGAAAATAAAAAAAATAATTTAAAACGCATTTGGTTACTTATATTTTTAAATTTTATTTTAGAAAATAGAAAATGAATTTACACATCAAACAAAAAATGACAAAAAATTATTTTAAGTATTTTTAACTCAAAGTAAGAAAAACATAACTTTTCTTGTTACCATGTTTGGAATTTTTAGAACATAAAACACATAAAATAGAAAGTAGAAAATAAAAAACAAAAATTAAATTAAATGTCATCTAAAATAATTCAAAAAAGTATTTCAAAATTAAATGTCATATAAAATAATTCAAAAAAGTAGTTCAAGTTTGCTTGTAACATTCTGAGTCTTTGAATAAACTTGTTAAGTTTACAGAGTCTTAAAAAAAAGTTCAAGGTTAGCTTGATAATATTTTGAGTCAAACTTGAGCAATTTTTTGATCGAATCGATTTTGAGCCGAGTTCAAATAACTTAATATTTGTAATATATTTATCAAAGTATTAATTTATTGAATAGTTAGGATTTAATACTATTCGTAATTCTTATGCAACTTAGATAAATTTATTTCCTTAATAGAAAAACTCTTAAAAAAATTATCTTAACTAGGATTAAATTTAATTTTTTTTTATATGAAAAGAATCATTTGCAAACACTTTTTATTCATTTAAGTTGTTAATCAAATAGAGAATATTTTAGAATTGTGTTCTTATTTGATTGATAGTGAATTTAAGATTATGTTCTTATGAATTTAAGAGTAAGTTATTGTATTCAAAAATGATATTTTTTTAATGTTTGGTTGGCATAACTAAAAAAATTTTGACAAGACCAATTTGAACGTGATTTTGATTATGTTTGAACGTTTTTTTTAGATAAATTGTCAGAAAATTTTAAATTTAAGTATTTGGTAGGTGAAAGTTTAAAAAATTTATAAAATTTATTATTTCAAAACAAATGCACGGAAAAGAGAAACGGACGAAAGCAGGTAAAAATTGATAAAAGTTTGTAACTTTTTGAATATCAAACGTTCCTAAATAGCTACCCACTAAAATAAATTTTACAATAAAAATGTTATTACCACAACATTCCTCCGTATTATTTTATAAAAAATTATGATAGAGTAGTATTTTTTTCTCGAAACGATCTGATAGAATTTTCCACTCAATGCTGCATTGCTCTCAACAGAAAGGGCCAGAACCGAAAAAAAAAAAATGGTAATTTGGGTGACAGCTTAAAATATTATATATATATATATGTCGGGTCCCCGAATAATAACAGATTGGGTCTCAAATATCCGGGATATAGCAATTTAGGTCCGGATGGAATGGAAATTTTCCTGATCGAATCAGGTATGCCCCTCATAACTTTTGTATGCGTGAAGTGAAAATTGTGATTAGAATATTTACACAAGTCTCATCCCCTTAATATGGTGGAATTAACACACATTAAATTCATGAATGGAGTCACGTCAAACGTGTTGTAGGCCACTATAAGGCTATAATGTTTTCTAAACGAATTTACTAACAATTAACATTATGAACTTGAGCTGCTAAAGAAATTATGTTAAAGCATAAATAAGCTTGTAATAGGATATCGGAGAAAATTAAAAAAAAAAAAATTGTTAAGTATAAAGTGTCAAAAATTGAATAACATTTTTTGGCAACATGTTTGACCAGTTATAGGGGTTCTTTTGATGTGGTTGGAACTATTGAGACTATCGACTTACTTGCTTCTTGACTACTTTCTTTTCTACACTCTATCGAGCAGGTTGGGTTCAGTCGAACACTTTCTGATGATCAAGTTAGCATTTATGAAAAAAAATGGTGGGGTCGAAAGCAAATTGACAAAGTTTTCGTTAAGCAAATAGTGCTAACCATTGTCTTTGAATCTTCCTCATGTATGTCTGTTGTATAAGATGGATAAGAGCACAACTGCAGGAATAACGGGTAGTAGTGAAGCCATAATTGGTTGGGATCGTGGGTTGTAAAGGCAATGTAATGATCATACATTTATAAAGACAATTTGGATGGTTGTCGAATATCCCTTCTTTGATGCATGTCATGTGCCAAGCACCTACAAATATTTGTAGCATGGTGATGTACTTGATAGGTGAAATAGAAAAAATAATTTCTAGAAATTATAAAAAAAATCAAACATTTATCAAATGTGGGATAAAATTATTATTTCGGATTCTATTTTGAAGTAATTTCTTTCATATTAATTTTATTCCTATTTTATCTAGAATTAGTTTAAAATTTTATTTAGGCAGTTGTTTTTTATATTATGAGTTGCAATAGGATTTAGATTATATTTTTTTTTAAAGATTGTATAGGAAAATTTTTGGAAAATCTTTGTTAATGAGGATTGGATTTTAATTAAGATTAAATTAAGAATTAATTTTCTCTATAAATAAAATCCTTTTGTAAACACTTTTCATAAAAATTTAATTATTCAATATATTTTTAATTAGTCAAGAATTTTGTATTAGATTCAACAGTAACTATCGTGCTCACTGATTTGAGCTTTATCGTCCCATTCTCCAACTAGTCCACCAAGGCTCTGTCGTCCTGTCCTCTACTTGTCCACTAGCAAGGTAGGCAAGTAGATTCTTTAATGTTAAATAAGATTCACACATTATGTTGCACCACACCACTGTATCATTAATTTTGTTTAAAAACAATGTCATTTATTAAATTTAAATATTTAATTCTATGTTGGCATGCAATTATAATTTGAAGTGGTGAAATTTTTTCAGATAAACTTGAAATAAATAGTTTTAAATAATGATTTTATATTAATTAAAAAGTTAAATGAATATTGTCACGCCCCTAACATAAGTTGTCCGGGACGGACGGTATGGGAAAATAGGGACAATTTTAAACCAATTAATAATAAAATAAACCTGTGCCAAGGTCTAGTCCATACACAACAACATAATCAGAGCAACTACAATCGTCCCAATTACCCATATAAAATAAATATACAACACATGTCATCAACCTCAATGGGACCCACACTCCGGGTCGCACAAATAAAATACAATATCTCAAATTATAAAATAAATGTCTAAGGCTGCCAT
>JAVXUM010000021.1:2021400-2034511 GCA_035590655.1 Pouteria glomerata | reverse complement strand
AGAAGAGGTGGTCTGGCTTATGAAGATTAGTGAGATAATGATTCGGCAAAGTAAGTAGTGTTGTTTGCAATGTGGGCGGGTAATAAGAGGGTTATGATCATTTAATAACACGAGTGTTTGATTTGTAACATCTTTCTCTTGACTAAATGAGGGATACTCAAGGATCCCCTAATTCTAGCCATCAATTTGCTAGTCTTTGGTGATCCCGTGCAAAGGAAAAGACCACGAGACCTTCGGGATCCTCATGGGCGGAGGGTGCCCTTATGCTTTGCTTCGAGCCTGAAGTGGATCTTACAGAGGTTGAAATAGAGATTTGGAGTTTGTTTGACCGGGAAAGATTTCTTGGGTGGAGCATAGACTAGCCCTCTTTTTGCCAAGTACTGAGTACGAAAGGTGAGGTGCCTCTATGTTGTTGAATTGACCATGTTAGAATTTTTGAAATAGATAAACTGAAATTAAAGGCGAGCAGGGGACTTATAAGATTGAGAGAAGATATTTTAGAGGAAGAAAAAAGAATTGTATTAACTAGATTGTGTTCAACTTGTCATAAAATTTACAATGAGCAGCCATTATATAGGCTAAAGGAAGAAATTGTAGCAATGGTAAAATAAAAATTGTAGTTTTGAATATTGGAATGTGTCTGCTGCTTGTTTGAAAAACTTCCATAGTGAAGCTTTATGGTGGCAATGACTTGTTTGAGCTGTGGGGTCTATCCAGGATTGAAAGCCATTTGCTTTAATACCATATTAGAATTCAAGATACAACTGTATGAGAATTCAAAATATATTAAGGAAATATGGAAAATATTTCTTTAATATATGAAACGTCAATTTATATTTTATCACTCTAATACGTTAAACATATAGGAAAAAATACTAATAAGTAAAAAAATTATTCAAACAAATAAAAAATGTGAAAGGAAAATGTGTAATTTGTGCGATTTCTCCCAAGGAGATTCACCTTCTTTTCTCAATTTCTTTTCTAACTGCTAAGAAAATGAGAAACGTGCAATTTGTTTGATTTGTTTTGCATGGACTAGCTTTACTGTCTTTTGGTTTTTATTTTTTATTTTTTTTCATCTTCTTTAGTATTAATTGATGATAAGTTGTTCTTTTCGGGCTTGAAATTCTAAAATATGTGGGTTAGTAATATTTTGATATGCTTATATTTCTGGGGCCATTTAAATGTTGGACTAAATCATTTTTTTTTGGGTCATTAACAATATGTGATGTTGTGATGGGTTGAGTTAAGTACTGACGGAAAAAATAGTTGGGCTATCAAAAATTTAAACTAAATAAAAAAGCATATATTCAAATTTTAAGGCGGTAGGTCCATAGCCTAAAATTTTTTGGCCAAAAAATTATATATAATATGACTTATTTCCAAATACTGGCCCCCTTTGTGGCACCCTAACTTCGTAGACTTGAAATTTTTGAGTTTTTATTTGCTTAGACATTTGAAGAACAACATTGTGTTGCAGAATTGAGTGATGAGCATGAATACATCTCTGAAAAGGTTAAAATTACATGATTTCTTTTTTTGATAAAAAAAAATAAGTTGAAATTTCAAAATATCGGCAGTTCAATTTGTGTAATTTGGATCCTGCCAAGTTGGGGACCCCGGATGTGTGCCGTGAATGAACACCCAAATGAAGTATATTGTACATTATGAATGCCTTTCGTGCTTGGCTGATTAAAAATGTTATTTAATTTGTATAACTACCAATTCACTGAGGCATTATATATTTATTTGCTTTACATATCTGTTGAATCATTGATTAACTTTACATATGGCTTATGATCGGTTCCATATTTATCATTGGACACCAAGGAGCAACTTTGATTCTGTTTTAATCGTTAACATAGATATTTATTTTATTGGTATTGGGCAGGAAAATTTTGGTAGATGCTGATAATCGGCAAGCATGGTTGTGCCAGCCATTTTGTATATTTTGTAGTTTCTAACTTTGCAATATTTCTTCTTTTGTGTCAATTAAGTCTGTAAATGAGGTAGTATAGACTATTAATTTCTCGGCCTACATGGTCTTTTTGTCTATCATCTTGCAAGCAAAATGGATGTGTTTCTTACCATGTATCTTAGTGTTTACTGTATGCAATGAGGTGGGCATAATTCTTCAAGAATTAAAGTGATATATAATTTATGTTTTAGGTTTCTGATCATCAGAGTAAAGAAAATGGCTGTAACGACCCAAGTGCCAATCAAATTAAATCAGACTCAGACCAAGTGAAAGCTGAATGTTACAACAAAGTTAAAGCTGCGCAACCTGATGGAACAGCATGTATATCTTCTAGAACTGAGCTTGATGAGTGGTGTCAATCAAACCTCTCAGACACTGCCTCTAGAACTGGTGGCAGTTCTTCCCGAGCTTTCTCTACTCGATCATTGAGCTCTTCAAGCCGCTTCCTTTCTCGCTTCAGCTTCTTTCCTGTTAATGCAAGCTTTAGGCTTAGCAGAGCAAGAAGTTTTGGGTCATCAAGGGCTTGTCCTGTGTCATCAACAAATTTAACGATTTCAAATGAAGATGAGGACCTTCATCTACGCGCAGGTCCTGCACATGGCTCATTTAACAGAACTGAATCTTCACGAGGTCGAGACTGCCTTCCTGCATGTCTTATTAATAAAGCGTCCTCGCCAAAGTATGAAGATTTTGCTTCTTGTAGCTTTGAGTCAAATCCTATGACCTCTGGGTTATCTGATAATCTCCGAGATGATCGGATTACTTCTGGTGTAAATGTGGCCGGAGATGTCAATAATCCTAGAGTTGAGTTCAATGTAAATTTTTGTTCTCCAAGAGACCATACTGATATAGAGAGCACAGAGACACGACTTACTGATAGGCGGATTGGAGCTCGAGAGCCTGTGGAACGGAATGTTCGCTTTAGTAGAACCCTAAGTGTTGGCAGACTCCGTGATAGAGTTCTTAGAAGATCATCATTTCCTGACTTAATATGTTCTCCTTTGCCACAAGCGAGGGAAGTGAGAGATGCCAGCCAACTTTATGGGATACAGGCTTTGGGCGGCGGAACAAGGGCATCAGCATCCAATGAGAATGCTTCAATCTCATCCAATTCTTCTGTTGATGCTTCATCTGATATGTCTAGCTCATTGTACAGTAGCCAAGGTTATGAAGTGGAAACCTCAAATGCAAGAGAAGCCAGGTATCATGATCTTTTGGAACATAGCTCAAATTTCCTTGAAAGGAGAAGAAGAATACGATCTCAGGTTTGTATTTTTCTGCATCAACTAACCATGGACAGTTATACATAATTTATTTGGTCCGAAAAAAAAAAAAAAAGAATCAGAACAGAAACCTTATGGGGCAAATTACTTATACTTCCCTTGAGGTCTGTATACAATGCATTCTCCTCCTTGAGGTATGAAAAATTACTTGAACCTTCCTTATTTTTAAAATTATGTAACAATTTAACCCTTACTGTCTGTCAACTATATGTCAACTGACTGATATCTAATTAGTTAGTTTTAATTTCTTGTCTTACCCGCGAGACTTCACCATTCCACACTAGCCGGTCAACACTTCTATCAACCGAGTTGACTCAATCAACTCAACACCCATCCTAATCTCTTCCTTCTTTTAAAAATCCATTTTCTCTAAAATTGTAACTCTCTCTCTCTCTCTCTCTTCTCTCTTTCTCTCTCCAAAGACACACCTTCCTATCTATCTCATCTTTTCAAATTTATACACTCTTCTATTCAAAGCATGCACACAATCCTTTCTCCCAGTGTCCATAGTTCTCCTCCACGGTTCCGCCCACATCCATAATTCAAATCTAAACCCAAACATCCCAATATACGCATATAACTGTGGTGGGCTTGTTTTTGTGTGGCATTTGTTGCCTTGATCAATAATATTTTCTTATTCATAAAAAAACATAATAATAATAATAATAATAAATAAAAAGGTTTAAGTAATTTGCCTAAGTTTCTGCCTATTGTTGTAGCTCAAGTTTACCCTTCATAACAATATTTTCTGTAAACCAAGCGCAGCTTTTTAAGCCTCTTATTTTGCTGTTTAGAACATTACTTGCCAAATTTCAACTATATATGATAGTTGATCTTTGATTTACCCTCTAAAGCATGTCTCATCCTATTTTATGTTATACTTCACAGACATGGTTTGACACTCAATTGAGATGTACTAAGGTGTTTTCTTGTGACCAGAATTTGCGTGCCAGTGTTTGTCTTGTTTTGTTTTGTATGTGTTTTATTTTTTTATTTTATGTAACATTTTTCAAATGAATGACACTTAGGTCCGTGCTCTTCAGCGGTTGGGCAGCCGTTTTGAGAACCTGTCTGGACACGAGAGGTCTTGTATCTTATCTGGTCAACACCGGACTGGTCATTGCACATGTCGAATTAATACTCGAGATGCCAATTCAAATGATGACACCAGCGCTAGGGCTAGCATATCAAGAATTGTGATGTTAGCTGAAGCTTTGTTTGAGGTAATTTTGCCTTTTATGAGGGTAACACTTACATATTCTCATTATGTAAATTTTTAAAAGTTGAATCCTTTATAAATTCTTAATTAGGTTCTGGATGAAATTCACCAGCAATCTGTAGTTTTGTCTTCTCGGCCCTCTGTGTCTTCGATTGGATCTGTTCCAGCGCCTAATGAAGTTGTGGAATCCCTGCCTGTCAAGTTGTACAGTAAATTGCAAAAGCATCTGAATGAGGAGGCTTCACAGTAAGTAGTTGCGTTTCAATTTGTTTTGATTATTTTCGGCTTACCATAAATGGTAAATGTCCCTCCCCAGACCGAGAATAGGCGCACTAGGCTGTCTTTTTTTCTTTACTTACAAATAATTCAAACAGAAGTTATTGAATATTCATTTCAATATGGAAACTCTTTTAGTGACTGGCTGTATGAATTACACCCCCAAGTAGTGTTTCTGGTTTCTTGTCTGTTGGTTTCAGCATTTGGCGGAGTCCATTTTTTGTTCAGTGTGTGAGGATGCAATTAGTAAATAAGACGGTCATTGTAGTTTCAGCTGATAGCTCACTCAGTGACATATGCTGCATATCTAGGAAAGAAGCTTTAGGTGACATGGCATTACACAATTTATTGTAGTTTCAGCTGATAGCTTATGCAGTAATATATGCTGCACATTTAGGAAACATTTATGATTGCTTCCGGAGACATAGCAAGAATGATGTAATGAAATATTACTTGATGGTATTTGATAGGGGCATATAGGCTGCTGTTTTTACCACACTTGACATGACAGTTTTGTCACATAATTGCTCAGTGAAAGCTGCTTTAGAGAGTTAAGAATTGATCATTTAAGATCTGAGATGGCTATACGGATATTTTTGACTGAATAAATTGTTGGACTGATTAAGGAACTTGGGCTTAAGGCTGCGTATCATGGGATTTGTGCTGGATCTTTGTCATGCAAAAATTTTGCTTCTAAGATGAAGAAACAATTTAGGATTTTAGTGTGTGAAAGAGTTGATATTTGGCTTGATTTCCACAATTGCAGGTTGCCTCAGATGTGGCATAGCTTGTACTCTGAAGGCTTGAACAGTGACAAATTAAAGTTTTAAAATTTAACTGAAGGCCAATATGTAGAAGGGATTTGGTATGACTTAGGCTTTGTTTACTAAGGTTTTTCTAGAACTAAAGACATGGCTTCTCTAGCACTGTCAACTGAACTCCCTATCTATGAATTACACCCTAGCTGGGTTCCAATTCTACTAGGATTTTTTTTTTTCATTATTGATTGGTACAATTCTACTTGGATTATGACTTAAATATTTGGAAATTTAAAATTTTGACCAACTGGATTCTAGATCTAATAGAGACGATATGTGACCCAATAAATTATTAGTCATGTAACATTACTCATGCATGTTGTCCCTTATATTGGATGTCCTAAATAAGATCCAAATTCATCCTGGATATAGGTATAAAAATTCCTTTTTATGCTTTAATTTCGCATTTGCCCTTATTATTTTTCCCATGCTCTGCATCGGAATAAGTTTACAAGACATCAAGACGTTTACATTGTCGTGTCTACTACGCAGAGATGGGGTGTTGAGGCTACTCTATTCAGAAGATAGACTTCTCTCTTATGTTTATTTTATACAGGGGGTATTGTGTAATATTCATTGGTTGCAATTGCACAGCAATTCATTTGAAATACTTCAGAGACAAATTTATAGCATATGGATGCTGTCTGTCTCTCAGCTCCATGCCAATGCAAAATGCTTTCTCCTGCCTACTTTGCTGCTGCCGTTCTCCTGTCATCCTCATAAATTTGAGAATTAGGTGAATGGATCTCCAATTATATTCCAGTCTCAAAGAATTCCAAAATAGGCAGTGAACGAATCAGTAGGGGTGAAGGCAACACTTGACTGAAGAAATGCTGAAAGTTATTGGGAGTTGGTATTTTGTTCATAACATCTTAACCGGAAAACATTGTTGACTTCACATATTTGAGAATTAGGTGGACTAATTCCATTATTGGAAATGGATCTCCAACTATATACCAGTCTCAAGGAATTCCTTTATTAGAAAAGGTATCCCTTTTTTGGACTAGTGTTCGATACACAAGTTGGCTGGAAAGCTCTTAACAAAGTAAACTTGTAGGAGCTCTAAAATCTGCCTGAGGTGTTTGGGAAGTGTATCATCAAGATCTAAGTCGGGGAAGGATCAGTGAGTTTGTCCTGACAAAGAAGATTTTCTTTAGAAATTAGGGTTTTAGGGGTGAAGGAAACTTTTCTGTCTTGCTATCCATCTCTTGATCATTTGATTCCGTCTGAATTATGCTTGTCCTATTTTGATCATTGCTGCATAAGACAAAAAGCAGATGCAATGAATCTGAAAACTTCCATTCCACAATGTAGGAAGATCAGTTCAGCTGTTTACCGACAAAAGAAAAATATATAAAGTACAATTTTTGGTAAGATGCATAGAGTTGTGTAAAGGATTCATAAGTTACCAAATAATTTAAAAGTAGATTTCAGAGGCTTGGGGATAAATTGAAAGGTAGTGCATGGAAATCACTGGCCTAAATAACCAAAGTTGTCAGCTACCTAGCTGAAATGACTTTTGATGGTAGATTAACATTTTTACTGAATCCTTTTTTTTTTCCAAAGAGAAGGCACTTACTATGAGCAGGAATGCTTTGTTCACCACCTACTCCCGCACTTCTTTTTTTTTTTTTTTTCTCCTCTCTCTTTTCTCGGTTAGATAAACCTTTGCCTAAGTGGATTATGTTACCATTTTTCTTTGGATCTGCTGATTTAACAGATGTTACATATGCCTTGTTGAGTACGAGGATGGAGATAGCGTAAGAATACTACCATGCCACCATGAATTTCATAGAACATGTGTGGACAAATGGCTCAAGGAGATTCACAGGTACAAATTTAGCTTTTGTATTTTTTTCCAAAATCTCTCTGCTATTCTGTCTCCATGAAACAAGGATGTTCTACATCTCAGTTTAACTTAGTACCCTAAATTCTGGAAGTTCTAGTGCAATAGTATATAGTTTACTATTTTTCAATTTTTTTGCGGCTGTTTAGTATTTTGGCTGTTTTTGGGTTTTCTCATCTCATATGACTTTTTTTTTTTAACGAAAATTTATTTATTTATTCTTTCAGAAGCTTTAGTTTTTAGGCGTATTAATTGCATTTATAAAAAAATCGAAAAATTCACATCCATTTGGATAAAAGGAGAAAAAATTTAAAAAAATCAGCTTTTTCATAAATGAATAGCTTTTAACAAAAGAGATGTGAATTTTCTTTCTCTTTTTTTTTTTTTTTTTTTTTTTTTTTTTTTTTTTTATTTGAATGTGATTAATACGCCTAAAAGTTAAGGCTTCTAAAAAAGAAAATTAAATTTTGGTTAAAAAAACTCATATAAGACGAAAAAAAACTATCAAAAAAAAAGTTAGAAGCTTTCTTTTTTTTTTTTTTTTCCCCCTTCTTTTTGTAACCAAACAAAGCCTTTATGATGTTATAAAATTTGGCTAACTTGGATAATGAACACAGGGTCTGTCCACTTTGTCGAGGGGATATTTGCAGACCCGACTCAGTACCATCAGAGAATTAACACGACCAATTTGCACTTGGGTTTCTCGGTGACAAGCAGAACATTAGGGAGTTAAGAAGTCATGCAGTTTTGTTTGAGAAGCTCTGTCCTTTTCCGCTGGTGTGATTCTTCTTGTTGCCTCGTTAAATTCTTTGGTTACACGCATACACATAATCATTAAAGCCTGCTAGAAATGGACTGAACTCGTATGTGCTGAGAGATCTTTGAAGTTGCTTGGTTCAAACACACACGGGAGGGAGATGAAGCAAATATTATGAATATCTTCATCAGAAGGGCCCTCATGTGCATTTCAAGATTCCTACTCTGGTTTCCTAAATGCATGTTGGTGTGTTTGAAATGCATGATTTTGTTCTCCACTGAAATGATCAATGATGCTCTTTAAGCCTGAATATCAGTTCATTACACTTTTGTATATGGTGGGACGAACAAATGAGTTCTGCAAATGAAATGCCTTTTGAGTTACCTGTGTGGCAAACCTGAACTGTCAAACAGGAATATTTGTCTTCATCGAAAAAGTAACAAATTGCTTTTGTTGAGTAATTTGGGTAGAACATTGTGGAAAAGAGATCCTTTTAAGACTTTTCCAAAACATTTGCCTCTTCAAGCTACAGGGGGCATTTTGGTACCAACACCACACACCCCCCCCCCCCCCAAAAAAAAAAAAAGTGAAACTTTGCATGTGCTGATTGACATGTGTTACTTTAGTAATTAGTTGGGTGCTTAGTAAAATTTTGTAGAAGTTAGAAAAGGCTGACAAAAGTTGGAGAAAATTGAAAAAATTTAATCAAAGTTGGTAAAAGTTGATTTTGTATATAGTGGTGGGAGTTGAAAAAAGTTGGAGAAAATTTTTAAAAGTTTTTTGTTTTTGATATCTCAAACACCACCGTAATGGGATTATGTAATTTTTCTTTCAATGAGGTTAAATAGTTGAATTTGATTAATTTAGAAATAAAAGTACAAAACATAGATGGTAACTATGCAGTATTAGCCCATTTGGCATACCCATTTTTTTTTATAACTTTTAATAAAATAGTTGTTAAAAATTATTAAAATTTGTTAAAAATTACAAAAAAAATTTGCTAAAAATTGATTCTCGTTAGACAGGCAGTGGCCAATGAGGAATTCAAAATGAATAGGGCACGTGGAACCAAACAAAACCATTTAGTACGTCTGAAATTCTTCTTGTTACCTTGTTAAATTCTAGGCCCATGCATGCGCATTAGGTAATCTGAAATCATACTTCGCTTTCTCCTTTCGCCTTGGTTTGCTTCACTAGTGGTTTAAACGCCTCATTTTATTTTCAAAATCTGCATAAACACTGAGATGAAGGGAATTACAAATTATATTAACAAACTATATATTTAACTAGCTAAAGTAAGTGAAATGTTACTAAGTCTAAGAACTAGAATATAATATTAAAACACAACCACATCTTCAATCAACTAAGACCCAGGAATCATGTTATATCATCTAACCTTTTTTTTTTTTTTCCTTCTCCCAAGAGAACCAGGTTACATGTTTAGTTAGACATTTATTATATTCAAACTAGATCCAGCTACAGTTCAAATAATCATATTATGCTATAATCCAGGATTAATGTCATAACACTAATGACCACTCTCTAGTCATATATATTGACTAGAGATTATTTGATATTTTAGAAAATATTATTCTATTATTTTTTATATGACCATACTCAACACGTTAATATCGATAACATGACACTCTTGATTAATTAATATACATAATGTATACCGTATAATGCAACTATAGTCTTGTACGTATAATATGTTCAATCGTGTAATATCATTAATAATAACAAGTCTCAGTATCATAATAGAATTATGCTATTCTCAAAGCATCAATCATATACATTTCAACAATTCCATAGGACGTGATGATTTGAGATAAAATATTATATTACCATGGGTAATGGCCTAAGAAAAGAGTTTGATCAGTGTTTTAAAACAAAATTTTACGTGCCATTTGGTTTGTGTTTCTATTTTTCGTTTTTTATTTTTCGTTTTATGTGTTTTATGTTTTGAAAATCTCAAAACAAAGAAAATAGAAAAATGCAATTGGTTTGACATTTTTTTGTTTTACTGATTTTGAGATTTTTTTTTTTATTTTAGATTGAAAATACTTAAAATGATTTTTTGTCAGTTTGCATTTAATGTATAAATTTATTTTTTGTTTTCTAAATAGATTTTGAAAACACAAGTAATCAAATGCATTTTAAATTATTTTTCTTATTTAAAAAAAATAAAATAAAAAATAGACTCAAAACAGGTATACTAAATAACACTTTAGAAGTTTTGCAACTCTGGCGTTTAAATAGTTATTGGTATCTAAACACCATTCAAACGCAAATAAGTATTCGAATGTCGTCTTAATACTATTAGGAGTCCGAACCTAATTGAAACGATTGCTACTTGGAATGAAACTTTGGTTCGTGCTCATGTCAAACCTTGAAGCGAAACACCTCAAAATCATCATTTCATGCCACAATCCTAGCAAATAATCATATCTAGACATACAGTGGATTCAAGAACATGTTTATTAACTACAAATTCAACAATTTACTCAAAGATTTTATGATTTCATAACAAATATGCATATATATGTGCACACACACATCTACATATATGTATCACATTTCTTCCAAAGCTTTACAAATCAAAGCATAAATTGACTCAAAATCATGCTAATAACTCAAGAAATAAAAGAATTCAACATATCTACCTCACATCTAAAGAAAAGAGAAATTTGGAGAAAATTCTCGAAAAACCTTAAACTTCTCAAGCTCTCAAATATTATACATAAGGCACAACTGCCACAATGGTTGCTGCATTGAAAATGTCCAAAAATCTTGACGACCTTATTATCCAATTCTCACTTTCTCGTTCCTCTCCTCTAGTTTGATTGGGAAGGAAGAAGAAGAGAAAAGTAGGAGGAAGAAAATAAGGAAGAAAGAAAAAAGAAAAAGAAAGGGGGTTTGGCCTTTAGCTAACTCTCAAGCCCAAACACAACTTTGGTTTTAACTCAGTTTAATAAAATAAAATTAAACCTATAATTCAGACTAAACCTCAAGCCTTAAATGGCTCAAAATCCTAATTAATGACAAAAAATAAATATTAAACATTGTAAACTTTATTATCAAATCTATTATTATTATTTTTGAATGCATATAAGAATCATAAGTAATATTATCTTGTGGGACCCTTAAGGTCTATTTAGAATTTGTGAGAGAGAAACATAAAATAAAATAAAAAGAAAAGGGAGAAAAAAAGGAAGAATATATTAAATTTACTTTTATGATTTTTTTATTTTCTTCTCTACAAATCCAACAATCAAACAAACAAGGTGGAAAATTTTTATTTTATTTTTTTCTACTTTTCTTCAAATAAACCTTTAGGTTCGAGCCTGGTGGACCAAGGAAGGGGTCGTGGATGATTTGGCCAACTCGAATTCCAACCCCTCAACCCCCACAAAATTTATTAATTTGAAATTTACATTTATCTACAAGTTGTAGTATTTGATTTAAATTTTTGTTTTCTTAGGATACTTTTAGTACAGGGTAAAAAAATTTAGGGATAAAGTATTATAGGGATAATTGTCACCCGGGTAATGGTTACTGGGTAATAAATTTATGGTACTTATGTTTGGAATTCAAGAGTAAGTATTATCAGGTAATAATTATATTATGTTTAGAATGCTAAAAGTTTTGAAAGGGTAAATGTTAATTGTAAAGATATTTTGTAAAGTTAATTGTAAAAGATTGTAAATATATTTTTTATAGGAATAATGAGAAAAAGATAAAAAATTTCTATTATCCTTCGTTACTCACCTCCCCCAAAATAATATTTTTACCCCATATGAGATAATGGTTACCCCATAGTAATTGTTACTTCTCTCATCCAAACATATATAATTGAGGGTAAAAATTACCTCAATAACATTTATTCCTGTTACCCCTAAAACAAACATATCCTTAATTTGAACTTAGGAGGGTTAGGTAGCGTTTGGAGTGATAAAAATAAGAAAAAATGTGGTTTGAGTTGATTTTAGGTGTTTGGCATCTAACAAAATTTTTTGAAAAAGAATAGTGACATTTTTGTACTGTTAGATTAAAACTGTGGGAACGGTTTCCCAAATCTGTTCCTACGGATTCAAAAAAATTAGTATAAAATAGCGACAATGGTACTCGTTTGAAAGATTTTAATTCGAAAAATATGATTGTCAAAAAAATTTACTCATTCAGTTAATTTTTTTTCAGATTTTTTATTTTTTTATTGAAATATTGAAAATTTTTGACATAAGTTATGAATCTTAATGCGTGCAGTAAAATAAGTTTTAGAGATTTTTAAAAATTTTCAGAGATTTTCAAAGTCCTTTTTTTATTTTTTTGAAAACCAAACGCTCAAGTGTAATTGAAGTTCGGCATCGTTTGGTATGTCAAAAAATATAAAAAAATTCTAAAAAACTCTGAAAATGTTATTCTTTTTTTATCTCACTGCACAAATTAACTTATATCACTTTGGGGGTGTTTGGGGCTCCAAAAAACACTAAAAAACTCTAAAATTTTCTAAAATTCTCTATCACTTTTTACACATTCACACCTATTACAACTCTAAAAAAAATTGCATAACTCGAGTTCAATTAATACAATATTTGTAACTTTTTTTTTTTTTTTTTTAATGTGATCATCATTATCCAAGCTACCAAATAAGATCCATTGTCAATATTTTTTGAAGAAATTTAAAAACCGTTCCGACGGATTTCTCTGCAAAAGTTAATATCTTTCACTATTTATCTCTAAAAAATATGGTTTGTCACCAAATACTTAAATATCACTCAAACTACATTTTTTTATTATTCTAAGGCTATGTTTGGTACGTGAGTATAGAATAAAATGGAATGAAATAAAAGGTGGAAATGAAAAAATGATAGGAATAGAATGGAATGCTCATTCCATTTCTTTGTTTGGTTGTCAATATGAAAATAATGGGAATG
>JAVXUM010000021.1:1999702-2018400 GCA_035590655.1 Pouteria glomerata | reverse complement strand
TATACAAATAATCCAATTAAAAATTACATTATGCTAAGGAATTTTTTGTTTTTTGACAAGTACCAATCTTCTTTTTATTTAGAGGCTGAATCTGTTTGCCTGTTTAGTCTATTCTTTTGTGTTATGCAAATGATTTTGGAGGCCGAGTTTAGAGTTAATTAATGGGTAAGATTACATTTCATTTTAGTTTTATGTTCTTGTAAATGGAAGTTAGGCATGCCAAGAATGTATCTTATATAGAAACAATGAGAAATAGAAATTTACTAACTGAAGGCTACCTTTGTTTTCATCTGGAACAGGCTTTGACACAGATTTGAGTTCCGTAAGATTTATCATGCTTTGACACAGATTTGAGTTCCGTAAGATTTATCATACTCCCATCTTGGTTCTGATGAAAAGAGAAACAAAATAAAAGAAATTGGGGTAATATTGTTGGTTGCATAGTTCCACCTGTTCACGATATTTGTTCCCCTAGTTTTGTGTCTTTAACAACCAGGCAACCAACACCCCCAAAACAATGGGTTGTCTGGTAGCATTGTACCTTGGCATTTTTTGTAGGCCCCATATGCCACAAGCAAAGTTAATTTGCACAATTAACGAGTTAGTTTTTCTACCCCCAAAAGGAAAAGAATTTTGTATGAATTTCTTGCAATAGCTGTTCTTGGAAATATCTTGTGCTTGGCATTTGCTTGATGTATGCACTTTTTATGGAACCCAAGTCGAGGCAATTTGAAAGTATACTTTTTGCTAGCGGAAGAAAATCTCAGAAGTGATTGTGAGTCTGACTAGTTGTGCTGTTTACTTTGGCTGCTTTCGATGTTGTATTTGGCTGAGTAAGAACCCCATGCATCCATAGCATAGCATATTGCCTTTGCATGATAGTCTATTTTTTGATAGATAGATGTATTTGTTTCTATTTTTTGATAGATAGATGTATTTGTCACGATAGCGTGATAATTTTATTATCATCATTAACATCCTCATTTATGAACAGGGGACGCTTCCTGTTAGGTCGGTGGGAAGCCCACTTTCCGCTAGTTCGCTGAAAAATTGTTCTATGAAAGCTTCGATAGATTGTCAACCATCAGTTCTCAGAATTGATGAGAGTTTATCACCAGCATCCCTTGATTCTGTTGTAGTTGTGGAGAGGGAAACTAAGAGTGAAAAATATAATAGTGCAAGTCCCATGAACTCACCTGAATGTTTGGGGGCTGATCAGGTAATTTTCTTGTCCTTGCTACTATGGTGCATGAAACTGCTAATACTACTTTGGAATTTGGCGTTTGAGGATTTTTTAATTCTGTTTCTTCAGCTCATGGAGTTTCTCTTACCAATTTTCTATCATTCATGACTGTGCTATTTTTTATCCAGCACACTTCCCCTTTTCCCTGTCTTTATTATGTTATACTTTGTTTTATTTTCTCTATGTTAATGTGTCTGATAATTTGAAAATTACTATATCGGCAACATGTCATATTGTTCATATCATGTCGTATCCTTGTCCCTTTATGTATCTGTGCTTCTTAGGTTGCAAATAAACTCTTAACGTGAGTTATGTTTTACGTAAATGGTATGTTCATATTTTGTGGTTTTTTGATGTTATATTCAGGTATGTAGTTAATAAAAACCATACAATGTTGCTGTATCTCCACCGTATCTGTACTTTTTAGCTAGGTACTTTTAAAGTGCCTCTTGAGTAAAGGAGTTTCTGGTTGTGATTTAGCACTCCTATGCTCATGAAAAATCTTTTACCAGCTAATTGTGTTATCAGCTGCTGCTTCATCTCAAATTAAAAAAAGATTAAAATATGGATAAGTTTCGGTAAGCATAAAATTGAATAATCATATTTGAGAGATCCATCATTGAATATTAAGGAAGATTTTCCTATAATTTTGTGGACAGGTGCTAACATTGCTGTATATATTAGTAACTGAATGGTGACTCGTTGCTGATTCTAACCTGTAGAGATTTACGCTGTCCATAACATGATTGGATTTTGCAGCTTATGCATGATGTTGGTTCGGGGGAGCATGGAACTGATTTTACCGGAACTCCATATGTTGCTGTTTATGTGACACTTTCTGTAAGTGGCTTCATTTGTTGTATTTCTCCCTGTCTTTATTTGTACTGTACTAGCCAAGCATATTTTGACTTCAAATTCTTTATTTGCTTTCTCTTAACTCTTGCAATTGATGTTGGAATTGATAAATTTTACCATGGGCAGACTTGCGTAATCAACAATTTCTGCCAGTTGGTTGATCCTGAAAGTGTTAGACAGGAGTTGAGGCATCTGAAATCATTACACATAGATGGTGTTGTTGTAGATTGTTGGTGGGGTGTTGTTGAAGCATGGAGCCCACAGAAGTATGAATGGACTGGGTACAGGGAACTCTTTACCATTATCCGGGAGTTCCAGTTGAAATTGCAGGTCTTCATTACTTTTTTTTTTCATTGTTTTAGTTCATTCATTTACAAGGAATTCTATCATTACAAAATTTTTGAATATGCACGGTTGGATATAGTTATCATTCTTACTATTATGACTGAATTCGTCTACCGTACAGTAATTTTCCTGTTAATATTCTATCTTGGACTGCATCGAGATTCAAGATGTATTACATTCTAATTTTCCCTGATTGTCCCCTGTTAACATACATGCAATAGTCTCTCCTTTACATTGGACTAATTAGTTTTATTGCTTTTTAGATGCTTTCTTGACAAATCCCTTTTCTCAACTAATCTATGGCAAGGACAGTCTAGTGTCACTGAATGACTGACTCTTTGTGCCTCTTCTTTCATTTCTGAAGGTTGTAATGGCCTTCCATGAGTATGGAGGAAATGAGTCTAGTGGTGTACATACCTCCCTCCCCCAGTGGGTTCTGCAAATTGGGAAGGAGAACCCTGATATATTCTTCACAGACCGTGAAGGAAGGAGAAATAATGAATGCCTATCTTGGGGCATTGACAAAGAACGGGTACTACAAGGAAGAACTGGTATAGAGGTATTAACTTGGCATTTATTTATTGGTAATTGTTCATTTCTTCTTATTCTGTATTTTCTTAACATTTGTCATTATTTGCTTTTATTTCAGTTTTGACATTATGGCCATCCATCTCTTCTTATTGTGATTTTTCTTAGCATTAATCATTCTTTCTGTTTATTTCAGTTTTGACATCATGGCCCATGCATTGCTTATTTTAAGGCTCTATGTTAGTTGGTTGCAAAGTCTATGTTTCTCATCAATACTCAACCAAAAATAAATAAATAAAATAATGCATATGTATTGTCATATTTCATATATATTTTTTGGAATTACTTATTTGTCTTACGTGGTGTGTAGATGACCCTTTCATAGTCCCACGTTTAGTTTTGTTGGTTTTGATTTTACCTTTATTAATACAACATGCTTAGTTCTCTTCTAATAAATTTGTCTCTTCCATCTTCCTTGATTATGTTAATCTTTCTGGACTTTTACCCCTTTCTATCCACTGGGCTTAACTTGTAACATGAAATGTTTAATTTTCTCAATGCGGCTTCGTATCATTGCTGATCTATATACTTATAAAAAAAAAAATACACCTAAATAAATAAAATTGTTGCCGATCTATTTGTTGTCCACTTGTAGTTTATCCAAAAAAAAAAAAAAGTGTTGTCTACTTGTCTGAAACTGGTACATGTCCAGAATGTATAACTTGTGAGGCACTGAAGCTTATCATTATTAGGCCACTTCTTTTTATGTTTTATATCAAATTCACACATTCTAAACCTTATTAGGATCTACACCTTCATTTAGTCTGACATTATCGTAATTATACTGAGATCTTTTTATTTTTTGAAGGGGAGTTTTTTCAAACAGCATGTCCTTCTCTGGATATTTTCAGCTCTTAAGGACTAAAGTTATCTGACCTTTTGTTCATTAGCATTTTTATATTTTCAGGTCTATTTTGACTTCATGAGAAGCTTTCGGACAGAGTTTGATGATTTGTTTGCTGAGGGTCTCATTTCTGCTGTTGAAATTGGAATGGGAGCTTCTGGGGAACTTAAGTACCCTTCTTTTTCAGAAAGGATGGGATGGAGATACCCTGGTATTGGTGAGTTTCAGGTATCTATTAAAGCAAACCCTATGATGTGCATCTCTCTCCTTTACTTGAACTTTGCTCATGGGCTGGAGCATATGGTCATTGCGTGCTATGAATATTATGATCTTAATTCCTTTTCACAGAACTTGCCATTTCTCGTGTAGTTGCAACAGTTGCTGGATAAATTAGGGCTGTTCTTCTCTTTTCTCATTAGATTTTGGCAATAGGGTCTCCCATCTTTTTTAAATTGTTACACCTCAGCTGTAGAATATAATTTTTGATAGAATACATATTGCATTTGAAACCAAAAGCTTTCTGCAATGGGATCTCCTATTGCCATTTTCTTATATTACTTTGCTTCTACTGCAAAATAAAAATTTGATTACAAGGCATGCATTTATGTTATTAGGGAATTGTGCTGATTGTTTAGCTAAGTAGGGGCACTTTTCTTGCCCTTCTGGCTTGTTAACTGCTATCAGTTTGTCATGGATCTTATTGTAGTAATAAATGTATAATATTATAGAAAATGAAATGATGATATTATAAAAAGGGAATTATAGACTAAGCATTATAATTTATGCACTTGAGGTTGAGCACGTATTAAGACAGATTCTATTGACTAATAGCATAATTTTGGGACACATGGTACTAGATAGCTCTGCACAAATCTCACTGCATGTAATATTTTGATACATCTGACAACCTAGGAGGTCTCCACTTGCCCAAAGCACTCTGGTGATCACACCCGCTACTCACACGGGCTTGTTGCTTGTTTGATTGTCCAAAGAACCCAGTTCTTATGCTCAAAGCACTCAAGTGATCACACCCATGACTCGTATGGTCTTGCTGCTCATTTGATGTACCAAGAGAAGCCAGATTTTATGTATATGCATGCTGCAAGTCAGTGCTGTATACAGCTGGGAGAATTCCTAGCCTCTGATTGAGGTGGTTGGAGACTTTTGCTTTTGGAAAGATGAGGGGGAAGATTTCTAGAGCAGAAGTCCAAGGGATTTGGTTGAGAATGACCCTCAACAATACTGTGTTGCTGTGAAATGAATTGTGGCTGGATTGAGGTGGCCAAATTATGCTATGCCACAGCCAAATGGATTGTTTTATAATGACAGCGGCGAAACAGGCAAGGGAACCTATTAACTGGCGGAGTGTTACAGTTGACTTGGTGAAAATAACATTTTGCACTTGTGTGGTTTGATGTAAGGGAGTCTGGGATCTCAAATCAGTTGGATAAGTGTTGTTCGTAATGTAGAATTGCTCCAGTAGGCACTTAGTTGGATATATGAATAATTAGGTCATAACTCTAAATCATACTGGGGCAGCTATATTGCAGGATAACTGTCCCTTTATTGCTAGATTGGGATAAAGCAAAGTGATTATATATTTCTTGTCACATGATATAGTTTAATTATATTCTGGATGGAGAATTATGGACTGTGATATTGTTGAGGTCATTCTCACGACTGGCCTTGGTGTAGTGCTGAGTTTTATCTCTTGAGTTCTAGCATCTTGGGTATGAAACATGAAACCTTTCTACATGCGTGGGTAAGTCTTTACATAATGACCTGTAGACCCTTCAGTAGTGGGATCAAGATTCTTCTCTAGGCTGCTCATATTATTTTGAAGGTAACATGCCGAGTTTGTGTTGACAAAAATGGAAGTGCAACGAGTTGTGAAATATGTAGTCATATACATGAAGAAAATTTTTAACCAATTTTGTAATTACACTCCTGGTTTACCACTTGTTGCATTTCATACCTTTTTTCTTTGTCCTATTTAGATTAAAACCTTATGATTATAAAGCATCTATGTTGTCATAATTTTCTTGTAGCCCTATGCTAGTTTTATGAAATAAAATATATTTTACCAATCTATATAGACTAAGGTATGAATATCGAATGTAGGTATATAATTGGTGTTATGACTTCTCAAAATTTTAAATTAAGATTTTGGAATGTGTTTAGTAGTTGGAGTATGGATCATGGCCACGTTGCAAATATTTAAATTTAATGTACATTGTATAATATACTGACATAATATATAGTTATTATTTAGAATATACTTAAAATTTAAATGGACGAAAGAAATTTTTGTCATCCATTTGTGTGAAAGGTGAGAAAATTGCCTTACCATTGAATGCAACCTTCTTAAAAAATTATTAAAAATTTTAATATCCAAGAATATAATTTGAGCATGGGAGTTAGAGTCTTAGACACATATATCTATAGCCTTAGAATTTTCTTGTCCAATGGACACAAGTTCATTGATAGAAATATAAGAGTCCATTTAACACTAAGATAATAAATCTTCTCAAATGTGACTGTAAGTAGACATTTCCGAAACGTAATATGGGCTTAACACTAACTCTAACACTAACTCTTGACATTTACATTTTTGTATTAGAAAAAGCCTTGGGTTTCTGACTGTCTTCTTGTTGATTACTCACTACATCATAGATCCACTAGATGATATATTATGTTAGATTTTGATTCCTTTCTTTTTCAATATCCCACACTATCTTTTATGGGGCTTTTTGTGCTAAGTTGACAAAGTATACCATAAATAAGGTTTTTCTTTTATCTCCAACAGCTTTCCCCTAATCTAGTGCACAAGACTCTTGCTTACATTAGAGCTGGCAGCCTTGCCCCCCAATTTGTGTATTTTTTTTTAAACTTTTTTTGGTGGAGCTAGTAGGGTTTTGGAATGAACCTCTTCATAAAAAGTGGGCTTTTTCTTTTTGCTCTGGATGCCCAAAATTTTGGCCACCTTGTTCTGAATTGCCAGATTCTTTGTATGGGCCCAATATTGTCTTAAAGAAAAGAAGGATGCGGCTTAAAAGGGCATATCGAGAGTAATTTTCCTTTTCTGGTTACCATTACCATTGGTGTTCTGGCGCCGTTCTTTTCATATTTGTTTGGCTTGTGCAAGATGTGGCACACTATTGACTGGATATTTACTTTGAGTATATGCATTGTTGCTGGAAACTTCTAAATCTTTATCCAGATGTGAAAAATGGTTCTCAAGAGGTTATGCTACGTGATTCACCTTTTCCTCAAATTTGGTTACCATACTAGACAATTAATTTAACTTTTGGTGCATTTAGTTTTTTAAATGTTTTACAATGATTGTTTTTGCCTGTTATGTAAATTTTGCATACATGCAAAAAATTCTGTACCTCTTAGTTTGTTCTTACAGCGACCCTGTATCAATTATCTGCTTTGCTTTGTGTGTGCGCGTTTTTATTTTTATCTTTTATTTTTTTTATATTGTGAAACATGATCCTCTTAATATTATGTTATCGACCTTTTCAGTGTTATGACAAATACTCACAACAAAATCTACGGAAGGCTGCAAAATTGCGTGGGCATTCATTCTGGGCCAGGGGGCCTGATAATGCTGGTCAATATAATTCCGCGCCACATGAAACTGGCTTCTTCTGTGAACGAGGTGATTACGATAGCTACTATGGGCGCTTTTTCCTCCACTGGTACTCTCAGTCTCTAATATATCATGCTGATAATGTCCTATCTCTTGCAAGCCTTGCATTTGAGGACACAAGAATAATTGTGAAGGTACTTTTTATTGTATTTCAACTAAATGATTTTAGGATGTCAATTTTATCTGTTTTTAATGTATAAAGGTGTGTGGTAAACTATGCTTTCTTGAATTAATTATATCCTGATGTCTTATATTTGCTAGATATGCTATCCTGTACCAATGTACCGTTACAAATCATCTACATCATAGTAGCCCTTTATGCTTTCATGTCAATAGTTTTATCTTCCTAATTGATCGAACTTTAGATGTGCCCAGGCCCCTTGCTTTGCAAATAATTTTTTCTGTGTTAAGTTCAGTTATTGAGTTTATTTGGTTCAGTTACAATTTATAAAAAATATTTATAAAATCAGTTTTAGTTCTGATTCATTAAATAAAGCCCTTACATCGTCAAGTTGGGTATGTCTTCAAAGTGTGGTCAAAGCCTTGAATTCTATTGATTGAAGGCTGCTATTTTTTTTTTCTTTTTTGGGCTTGTGTCAGCTGCATTTACAAGTCAGACATAGTTGATTATATAATAGTTGAGAGCATATTACGTATTTATAGAAGGAACAACCTTGCAATGCATCCGGTGACTATGACCTGGTTGATTTGTGAGGTTTTTATTACCCTTCTAGTGATTTCAGCTGTATGAAATCATAATGATGAGTGCAATGATTGTGCTGTGCCAGGTAGGGGTAGACGTCACAATTCTTTCATATTTGGATTCATAATCGTGTTTGTTCGTATTTATACACAAAAAAATACTTCAAATTTAATTAACGTATTAAATAATCAATTTATTTTAAAATCGGATCAAATCGTGTCAATTTTGGGTTAACTTGTTCAGCTCGTGTCGTGTTTTCTCCTAGTAATTTCATATTAATATCATGTTGTGTTATTGTGTGTCTTGTCTCATATTAGCACCTCTAGGGGTGAAGATGGACCTAGTTACCCATATACTCAACTCAACTACCCTTAGCCTTTTCCCACATCATGTCGAGGCAGTTTATTATATCTACTCCATGTTAGTTTTATTCTTCCTCATTCCCTCGCGCTGCCACAATTTAGATGCTACAACTTCTAATTGGTGAATCCATTAATCTTCATTATTATGTTATATGTGATCAGACCACCGTAACCGATTTCCCCTCAATTTGTCAGCAGTTGTTGTTACCTCTACCAGCTCATGAATCCCTTTATTCCTAATCTTTTCTTCTCCTTTTACCGAGCATCTATCCTGGCATTCTTATCTTGGGTACATTTATTTTATTAACATGTTTTTAGTTGTCCAACATTCTGAACAATTTAACATAGCAGGTATAGTTGTTGTCCTACAAAACTTACGTTCTATAGGTACTTTATTAACTTAAATTAACCTGAGGTGCTGCATTGTCCAATTTGGGATGGTGGAAGGGCAGTTGGAAAAGCTTTTCCTTTTCTGCAGGTCACCAGATTGACCGTATCCTCTCCACCGTTCTCCTACTGATTCTTGAGGGAAGAGGGAGAGTAAGGAGGGAGGGAGGGTCAATGATCTACTAACATAACTCTGAATAATGTAGGAAAATATATGGCTTATTTGGCATCATGTTAAGAACTTTTTATTGTCTATGTTTTGAAACAAGAATGATATTTGAAGTGTGATTATGCCTGGGACATTTCTGCTTTTAAACCACCTCATTTTTATCCTAGAAATATATAGAAACAGTGATTTTGCTCTTTCTCATTTCTTCTCCTGTTAACAATAAACAAACAATAAAAATACAAAAATAGTACTTCAATGCTAAGAAAGAAGTACCTAGAGTGCTAAGAATGATGCCAGATAGACACAAACTCCAGCAGCCTTTTTTCTATCTAAAACTAGCATTTGTTAATTTGAAGAAAACCTTATAGTCTCTTCATTGTATTTGTTGTAATAATGCAGTTACTTTTAAGTTAAAACATGTATTTTGTTGTGACTTTCTCCTTCTATCCTTTTGTCCTTCCAGCTCCCAAGCACAAATAAAATCGGAAACATATATTGCTTTCGCTATTTAATGTTTACCAGATGCAACTAAGTATCAGAATGTTGCTATGGTTCTTCTAGTAACTGATACTAAGGAATACAAACTTAATGCCAAAATCAACTTAGAACTCTTGTTTCCACTAAGGGAGATTGGGAGTTTGACTTCAAGGCCTAACAAACCTTGGAGCTTCCCACACAAGGCGTAAGCCTTAGACTTAACCGATTCATGTGGTTCGTCGGATGTTGTACAAGCCCCCGGTTTACCCATTGGTTACGCAGTTCGTTGAGGGCTGCAACATATCAGTGAGATTTCGGGTCACCAAATAAAAAAAAAAATAATGCTTAGATTATGCATTAAATTTTTGGTTGAAGATCTATAAACAAAAAATTCCTGTGATTGCTCCAGACGAAATGACATTGAAATCTTAGAGAGAATCTGATTTGATTTACCCAGCTACAATATTTCAAGAAATGACTGATGAAATAAAAACAGGAAGAACTTGGAGAAACATTTGTACACATTCACACACAAAGGGAAGGAGCTTTAGTAAGTTAGCAAATTCAAATAGAAAATAGAAAAAGGTATACCTAATAATATTATATCAATATATTATGAATAAACAATTGCACCGTGCAGGTTCCGGCCATTTATTGGTGGTACAAAACAACAAGCCATGCAGCGGAGCTGACAGCTGGATACTATAACCCCACAAACCAGGATGGATATTCTCCAGTTTTTGAGGTTCTTAAGAAGCATTCTGTGACACTGAAGTTTGTCTGGTCCAGGCTGCAGGTTCCTTGTCAGGAAATTGCCGAAGCATTTGCTGATCCAGAAGGTTTGAGTTGGCAGGTGCTGAACTTTCTTGGTGTCCTAGCTTCTTCTGTCTTTCTTGAGACTCTATTACTTTGGTTGAGTAATGTGGTGAACTCGAAAGTTGCTAGTTTGGAGTGGCAAACCATTTGCTCTTAGTTTTTAATCTTATAGATTCCTACGGTTCACGTTGAGAATTGACAAATTCTTTTTGGTTCTTAAGGTTTTAAATTCTGCCTGGGATCGAGGGTTGACTATAGCTGGTCAGAATGCAGTTCCATGTTATGATAGAGAAGGTTACGTGAGAATAGTCGAGACTACAAAACCAAGAAATGATCCCGATCATCGCCACTTTCTGTTCTTTGTGTATCAACAACAGTCATCACCTTTTAGTCAAGGAACAATATGTTTCCCAGAAATGGACTACTTTGTAAAATGCATGCACGGTATGATCTCATAAACTACTCTTGTTTGTTCCAGTTTTGTTCACTTTGCCTGGTGTTTGGATTGTCTATGTTACGAGTTCATTTTTTTTTTCTCCAGATCCATTTTTCTAGTGAAACAGCAAAATGAAAATCATATGGTCGCGTTTTGAGACTTTGGAAAATAATATAACTGATGTTTGTGGTATCAGTGTTTGTAGCATCAATGGTACTTACCAATGTAACCAATCTAGCCTCTATACAGTAGTGTGTAATTCTTTAAGCCATGATTTATTGATATTTTTACATCATAAATTTCGTGACATTGGCACTGTTTGATACTCAATATAATTGTAATTATTATTCTTTAATATATATTTTGTAAGAGAAATCGCAGGTGAAATAGAGCCCTGATCTTGAGTGCTGGTTGACAAGGTCGTTACCTGGAAATCGCTGGGTGAATGACGTCTTGAGGACGGAAACCGGTTCAGTGTGGCTTAAGATGCTTAATTTCCCAGCCTTAACCGTAAGGTTTTAGTTGTTATCTGTGTTAAGGGTTCCCTTTTTCCTTGTGCTAAAACTTAATCTGTAATTATAAAGTCATCTCTCTTATTTCCAAAGGGAAAAAGCATTATGTTAGGTGTTTAAGGTATCTCTGGGATTTTGATAAATGTCACTGGAACTCCACAATGGAAATGAAATAAAAAGGCAAATTCTGAGCATCTCCTCATTTTCTTTGTTAGCCCGAGGATGCATTGCAAGGAAAAAAGTTAAAAAAAAAAAAAATGAATGGGGTAAGGGCTACAGAAAAAATAGAGAAGATTGCAGTGAGCTTTGATAATGCCCTGATAATGTATTAATAAATTTGATTGGTTGTAGGAATGATTCAAAGTGTAAAGTGAGCTTAAAAGTAGGGATTGACTTACGTGTGAGAAAATTATCAGATAATATGTATAGAATTAAGTATATAGAATGAGCTTGGAGAATGGTAATTCTCAAGTGATGCATATTTGGTAGAGTAAAGCATAAATGGTAGAACGAATGAGAATATAAATAAATATCAATCTTGCGTTTGTATAGAAAAGTAAATATTTTAATAAGTAACAAAAATGAGTATTGTAAATGTTTCAGTAATGTTCATTCTCCTCAAATAAGGTAGTTATTTTTTGGGGAGAGTGCCTTCCTCCGATTGAGAATAAATGGTAAATGAACATGGCATTTAACTCTCCAAAAATATAATCAAAAAAGAAAATGAGATATCTCTGTCTACAATTCTATTTTATTCAACCAAATGTAACCATAGCCGCAATGCAAAGAAATAAGCTCTGCCGCTGCCGTATATCTTCATCTTCTCGTGCATGTACACTAGAAGAGCCTAAGAGTCAGTTGTGGAGATGATTTTTTTTTTTTTTTTTCACCTTCAGCAGTTGGAAGTCAATTTCTTGGTAAAATGGATGCCAGTTTACAAACAATCAGAATTTTTCAGCGCATTGATTGTGTGCGCTGAGACTAATTGCTAACTCAAACGGAGTTTGCATTCACCGAATCCATCTCAAAAATCAGTATGCAAATCAACACACCCTTATCTCTGAGAATCGCAGTACTGAGGAAATTCACATTTGCAAGGTCCTGTCCTTACCTACAAGAAAGAAACGAAACCAGTTGTTTCACTAAAATGAATACAATGTGCATACAAACATAACTCTAGCAGATGGAGACAACATAAAATGAACTCCAAGTACCTTGCGAAACGTGAAGGATACTCTGCTTGAGCCCCTTCTGATCATATTATCCTTCACAAGGTCAACCTGTAAAAGCATTATCAAAATTTAGGACATGAATCAAATAGCAGTAGTACAAAAAGGCAAGGAGAAATTTTCAATCATTTGACAAATTACCAAGCAAGGAAAAAAAAAGTTGAGGAAATCCTAAAAATCAATATGATGATGCAATAGTAACGTGCCTAGATAATTCTTATGAACATAAACAGAAAATAAACTCTATTGATCTCATATCCATAGACGGAAAGAGAGAGGACAAGAAACAGAGAATAAAGAAATAACAGAGGACGGACAACATGTCTTCCAACCATTTTGCTCAGAAGAGTAAGAATAAGAGCAAGGGAGAGAAGTAGGTAGGGTATGTCCATATTTCCATGTGTCTTGAGATAAGGAATATGAGAAAAGATGAGGTAAGTGGTCACAGAGATATTTTGAAGTTCTTCCAATCACGTTTCTTTCATTTTTGTTTTTTCATTTTATTTTTTTACCCATCTCCGAGTAATTTCTTTGTCCACACCATAAACCCCTAGAGCTCTTCCACCCCATAATAATAAAACAAGACAAATATTCCTGCGACCTAAAAAACCTGTCACTAATATGAATAGGAATGCTTTAGAAAAACTGGAGCAGAAATTCTAGGTTAGGGTTTAGAAAGGAAAGACACGAGTTCTAGGATTTGCCAAAAAGAAAGAGAAAAACTAGTTGGTTTCAGGCAATAACCTTGATGCTGCTGCTTTTTCTTCTTTGATCAAAATGTCCACTAATGCTCTCAAGTTACCGTCCAAAACTGTGAAATGGTGCACTTTTAGCCTGAGACCCCGAAGAGATCAAGGATAAATCAACCCTAACTTTGAAACCAAAGTACTCACAAAAAAGAAAAGGAAAAAAAAACCTGCAAAGCCCTCCAAATAGTAGTGTACCCCCCTAAGCTTTGACTTTGAAGCAACTATCTAGATTCCCTGTGAAGCAGACACTATGGAATAAAATAAGGTCCTCATGTTAGGAATCTTCGAGAATAATTTTACATCCAACACCATCCCAATTGTGATATATTTTATTCATTAGAGAATAATCCTCAGTACCTCCTAATGCTCCTGTTCTACAGCCCATGTTCCAAATCCCAAGTTTGAGTTCATGAAGCATGCCAGAGAAGCAATCCCCAAGGAACAGGAAAAGGAAAGACCACATACAATGAACAAATAAAACACAGAACAACACAAAAAAGGGGATTAGCTAACAATTTAGAAGTCAACACAATGTTCTAAAACAAAAATTACTTGAAAACATACTATCTGATTTAGCTCATGGTGATCAAGAATGAGAGTCTGCACAAATGACCCTTGGATGAAGAGAGGGTGGTCACATGTTAAAGAAAGTGGATTGCCCATCAACAACAGGAGAAATAGCTAACAAGATGATCTCCCCCAGATAATAGAATATACTTTACATATAGATTTCCATAGAACAATTGACAATAGTCCAAGTGTTAAAAGAGTTGATAACTATGGTTTGTAAGATATACCTTATGGTGTGGAATGTAATGATGCCAAGCATAGCGTGCCTCCCCAGACAACAATAACATTGATCGAGAGGGCAGATAAATAGCCCTACTTGTAAAATTTGAACTACTGTCAGCATTTTCCATTTTTCTCTCTGCACCTGAATCAGATTTTTGAAGCCAGACATCCTCTGAATACCTCCTAAACTCCATGATGCAAGGCCCTGCTAAGGAAAGGCTGAAAATTAATCCCTCAAATGCTGAATGGGTGTCTATATGTGGGGACAAGCCCACTCCAGAGGGGTATTCGTTAACCTGAAATAAAAGCCACATAATTAGTCTTATACTAGCAGTAACCCGTGCGATACCCAAGCGTTGCAAATTTTTTTAAATTATTAACATTAAAAAAAATAAGAATACCTTCAAAACAATCAAAATAGACATTTATGTTAATAAATGCTAATAGTCATATAAATCTACATGTCAAAATAGATAGGGAAAAAAAAACTAAATATGGCATGGAGAATCCAATTAGACAAACAGTTTTAGGTTTCCCTTAATTTTATTAGATAAAATCTTACTCCAATTGTTAGATTAAAGCATGGAGAATCTAATAATAAGGCAAATTTGAAACTAATTTTGGCAGAAGTTAAGAGAGTGCAGTTGAGATATTTTTGAAAAACGGTGGGGGTTTGGGCGAGAGAGTTAAGAGATTTTTTTTTTTTGAAGAGGAAGAATTTGGTATTTTAGCATCAGTTGAATCCATTAGTAGATAATTATAACTCCAAAATGTCAGCCAAACAAATCAATAATATATAACTAAGGATGCGAAGTCCTTATATATCTATTTTATAAGACACACATCAGTGTGTATATATAGCAAGCTAAGCAATAAGGAAGCTTCTACGATAGATGGAGTGCAGCTGTATCATCACATAGGTCCGGGTAGGGAGAGAGTAGGTAACCTATGATAGTCTTTTTCCTATAAAAAAAATAAACAAATGAAAAAAATCTAGGAGTTGAGATGAGGAAAGTGGTAGGCAAGAAAGACCCATCACTTGAATCGCATGGGTAAGAGATAAAAGCAGCAATCAGAATATATTTCACTTTTTGTTTCATTTCGCTCTTGACAAAAAACAGGATCCCAGTTTAATTAAAAAAAAGACAAAACAAAAAAGCTATAAACTATGCACCAATATACATGCAATAACATATATGTGCAATAACATGTCTCTAAATTTTTCGATATCTAGAGAGGAAATTAATGAAGCTTAGGAAGACGGGAACCCAAAAGTCTTTCAGGTGATGGGCGGGTGTGTGTAGAGAGAGAAAATTGGAGAAGAAAATGATTGTTGAGTCGAACCCAAAAGTTTTCTAAGAGATGGGTGAGAGTACTATGTAGATAGAGAGGAATTTGGAAAGACTTGACTATTGAGTTTCATTTTTTAATTTTTTAATTTTTTTATAACCCCATTTTGATGAATCTTTTTATTATTATTCATTTCAAGTGATAGACAAGAGTAATGCGTAGAGAGAGAGGAGAAATTTAATGAAGCTTTTATTATTATTCATGGGCGGGAGTGCTATGTAGAGACAGGAGTGATTTAATGAATCTTTTATTATCCATTTATGGGCGGAGTACTGTCTAGACAGAGAGAGGAGAGAGGAATTTGTTTAAAAAAAAATCAAAATTCTGTAAAAAAAAAAAAAAAAAAAATTATTTAAAAAAAAAAAAAAAAAAAAAAAAAAAAAGGAAAAGGAGAATGGGGAGTGAAGAGGCATGCCACATGGGATGAGGGTGATGGAGAGGAGGAAAGAAAAACTACATAGGTTTAGTATTATAATATAGATAGATATATAAATGACATATAAATGCTTTTTAAAAAATGACATATAAAAGCTCATAATCATAAAGGAAGCAGCAACCATATATATCGTTCAATGCTTGACATATTTTCGGTGGAACAGAGAATTCTCCCACATTAAGATTTGTGGTTCACACTTGTTACATTTATGTTCCACTAAAGTGGAAAATGCCGAATCAGGTATATTGGTTCGTGGGCACGTATAAGGTTGGGGAGTGCAGGGAGCTTGCCCCTCGTGGTACAGTACAGTACAATACAATAGTGTAGGAGCCTGGTGGGAAAAACTAGGAGTGTGTATTGACAGTTTGAAACTTGTTGGTCGTCTTGCTGGGAGTAACGGGGAATTACAAAGCGCATGCAAAGCTGCAGAGATGCCCGCTTGAAGTTACTAGGAATTACATTTATTATGCAAAACTGCAAGGATGCTTGCTAGATTCGCTAAGAAATCCAAGGACATTGTTTTATGGTGGATAAGCATACTAGGAAGCTTGTCTCAGCTAGTGTTGTGATTCCAGACTTTATGGGACTGCTTTTTATTCTATCTTAAATAAATGAGACGTATTGTACAGCTATAGTAAGTTTAGACTAGAGTTTTTTGAGGCTGGGGTCAAAAAAAAATCTAAGACCAAGGTAAGAAGGGTTTCTCTAAGGGTGGTCTCTTTAAGGTTCTTTCATCTATTCTTGTAATCCTTGCTCCAGTTTTAGAGGTTTATAGTGAAAAACTGGTTTATCATACACTTAGACATAGGCATATTTCTGAATCACGTAAATCTTGTGTTCTTTTGTGATTGTTTTCTTGTTTCTTTGCTTGCTTATATTCACTTGTATTGCTAAGGTGATCCGGATTCTGTGCAACAGCACCCTGTCCAATAGAACAATAAAATGAACTATAATGAGATCCAACTAGCAATTGTAGAGAAAAATCATACTTTGTGGAAAGCATAAACAAATCGTTACATACCGTGAGTTGGTCTAGAACTATGTTTGCTGCACTATCAAGATCTGAAATCAACAATATTCTTTTGAGTACAGGAGACACGAAGGATGGAAGTTCACCCATGCGTTGCCTTGTATTAACATTCCTGGTCTGTACAGAGAAGGGGGAATAAGTAATATCGTCCCTAAATTATGTTTCTATTAAGCTTCTTTTAATTTTTTAATTTTTTTTATTTTTGTTAAGGGGGCCTTGGGGGTGCCATTGTTGAAGGATATGGACAGGAAGGTTTAATATGCACCTTGTTAGGATTTTTACAAAAGGGGGAAGAAAAATTTATGACTATAAAAAATTCTTATCAAGCCCATAAAAAAGAACTAACACGGAGAAGCAATAAATAAATTAAAAAAAAAACTACATTATATCAATTTTTTTTAATGATCAATTTGCAATAAAAAAAGTGTCAAGAGGATGGTTCACAAACTTTCCATTATATCATCACTTACTTCATATAAAAACTCATAACCATAGTGCTGAACCCTTCTTTTTGCAAGTCTTTTCCAAGGCCCATCACCAATTGCTCCAAGCAGTTCCTGAAAAATTCAGTCCAAAGTTCGATATATAGGGTGAAGTCCACAAAGCTTCTCATGATGGCACCTCCACATTATCCAAACCATTAAGTCAAGGAATGAAAGTATGTGAGCAATGATAGTTTCTGGAAAAAAAAAAGGGAAAAAAAAACACTAACCTGCTCTTCTGTAGCAGTGATGAAGTCAGGCCACAAGTAAAGGCCTGGAATATTCAACTCTGAGGCTTCCAAGGATACTGGAATCATGTCTTTCAATTGAACCTAACAAAAGGGAAGGTTTTTAAGAACAAAAGAGAATGCACATCAAATGCCCTTCACAGGTTATAATTCCCAATAAGGCTGGTATGATTTTCTACATCTAACAGAGTCCCAGTTTCGTATAATGAATCATGTAAAGTAGTAATCTGGAGATTCAATACAAAACTATCAAAATATCTGCATATACAAGGATTTTCGTCGCTTCAAACTCGGAATCAAGAAAGCTTATGAACATTGTAGACGACAAGTTGGCTATGAATATCCAAGTTTAATTAAGGAAGTTAGACCACCTTAGAAACGGAGTTAATCCATAATTAAGGAATTTGTACTCGTATAATAATGATTCACATTCAAAAGTAGCAGAAGAAGCAAAATAAAGTTCAAGCATAAAATATAAGAAGTAAGAGAGAGCACACAATTAACACCTGTTTAGGAGGTTGCATTACTGAATACTGTATGTGCAAGAAGCGGCCTCCAAGATCAGGGCAGGGGCGTTTGTTTAAAGCTTTTAAAGCTGCTTGAGCAGAAGTCTCTTCAATGTAAGAGACAACAACCCGAGTTCCACTCTCATCAGCTGCATAGACTCCATTCACTTCTCCAAAGGTACTGAACACTGATGCAATAGTGTCAAAAGAAATTCCCACAGCTGGTCCACAGTTGGCCACATAAAGGTTAGGGCTGGAGTTTCCATCCAGTCCCTTAGGACGCGCAAATCGTGGCATACCCATGCACCAATTCCACAATCAGCTGACAAAAAGAAAACGTGATCCACTTCAAAAATAACTATTTAAGCACTAAATAAGAAATATTATTCAAAAGCAAAAACTTTGCGTAGAAGTCAATGTAAGTTTCATAACTATAATACATCAAGTTCAGCCAAAACCGAAGTTTTCTTAGTATCACTCCGGG
>JAVXUM010000021.1:1906543-1921702 GCA_035590655.1 Pouteria glomerata | reverse complement strand
GGTGCACACTGGCACTGTCCTACCTACTGGGCTAGTTAGCTCATCCCATCATTATTGCAGGTGATACAGGGAGGCAGAGTAGTAACCATCCCGAGTTGAGTTGACTGCTGGAGGCCCTAAACATTATTTCATCTTATTGAGATTATTATACTGTATTTGTGCGACTCGGATTGTGGGTCCCAATGATTGATGACATACATTTTATAATTATTTATATAGGAATTTGGAACGATTGTAGTGCTCAGATGGATATTGGTATATTATGACTTGACCTTGACACAAGTTTTATTTTGTTTTAATTATCCCTATTTTCCCATACCGTCCGTCCCGGACAATTTATGTTAGGGGCGTGACATCATATGAGTTTTTATTCATGCTTGAGTATATCATATTATGAATTAATTTGAGATATTTTAATTCATGATTGAACATATCATGTGCATTAGGATTGGAGTGGTTTCATTCGTTGGAAGTGATGTGCATGGATTGGCTGAGAGTGCCATATGTTTATGTGTCGTACTGAGGCACGTGTTATGTATGTTAATTTTGATAAAATTGAGAAAATAAGAGTTTGATAACACTGGATGATTCCCAATAAATATATGAATTATTATAGGTTAGTCATATAATGTTGAGACGTTAATTTGGGATATAAACTTTGAGATTCCTTAGGATTGTAGCAGAATACCTGCTTGGGATAAGCAGATGCCGCCTGCGATAGGCGGATGCCTGACTAGAGGTGTAACTCGATTCTCTAGCGGAAGGGTCAGGGGGTGTAACTCGGAACCTTTGAGTCTTACACCTGTGGGGATGTAATTCGGTTCTCTACATGGTATATTTATATAAGATATATATGTGCATTTGTCGTGAGCGCTAAAAACGGTGTGGTTGGTGATCCCGCGTGCTTGGCTAAGTGTCACCCGTCCTAGGATAAGGTTGGAGGTAGATGGAGGATGTAAGGTTGCATTGGCCATTGCATTGCATTACATCTCATTGCATGTGATAGGCATATAGGTTATATATGTTTTATGGAAATTGTTGTGAGCATGTTTATGTGTTCTATATGTTCATTAGTGTATACTTGTATTGTCCTACCTACTGGGTTAGTTAACTCATCCCATCCATATTGCAGGTGATCCAGAGAGACAGGGAAGTGATTACTCAGAGTTAACAAGTGGATCGATTTAGAAAGTCTTTTACATTTCATGAGATTATTGTATCTTATTTGTGCGACCCAGGTTGTGGGTCCTAATACTTATGAGATTTAAGATTTTATGGTGATGAATTATATTATTTTTTATTTAATATGGGAATAAGGGAAGATATTAGATGTTCTGATTATTGTTATTATATTATGACTTGACCTTGGTACATGTTTATTTTATAATTTTTTATTAGTTCTTATATTCCCATACTGTCTGTCTTGGACAATTATGTTAGCGGCGTGACACCATATTTTATTATTTATTTTCTATCAATTTTTCTCTCACTAATTTTTTTCTCTAAATATAACTTTAACAAATTTATTTATTTTTTCTTGATATGATCCTAAGTTTATATGGGCATCGTTTACTAGTATAATATTATATATATAATTGGTTTTACCCTTAAATCACACTTTTTTCCCCTGTCCAATCCAATGGCCTCTTCCATGTGACAGGTTATAGGTACTAAAGTTTTTATTTATTTATTTATTTTTTTGCATTTTAGGGGTTGAAGAGTGTTTAAATTAATAATTTTGATTTCATTAAAATAAATTTAACTGAATTAATAAATTGTTTGATTGTATTAATAAATTTTAATTAAATCAAAAATCATTAATTTAAGAGCTCCAACTCCAACTACTAAAGTGCAAAAAGCACTTCAACCCTTTATATATATATATATATATATTTTTTTTTTGGTGACCTAAAATCTATCAATTTATTATAACGCATAACGAAAGGCATAATTGATTGACGTGTCAATTAAGAGACCGCACAATACCTTGCAAATTGAATATAATATTTATTCATTTTTTACTACGTTTAATTATGGTAGCTGGTTGTTGATTGCATGTTTTATTAAAATGCAAATTTGTGGTAAATCGACAATTACATATCTTAATTTTGAGAGTTAGATTCCGTCACAATTAAAAGTGGTCAAAAACAGAAAGAAATCTGGTTGCTTTTTTGCTAGTAAATTCGATTACGTTCCTAATTGGTATATATGTTAGGTTTCATCAGTATCAGGTCACAAAAACATATCCGGTCACAAAAACATATCCTTCTGGATCTCACCTCCTTCACTAGTACGAATATCCCACTGCCCAGGGTTTGGTGAGGACAATTTTCATTAAAAGCACTCCAAAAATTAAAAAATAATAATAATAAATTCTCAATCTAAAAATTCTAATCACAACCATTCAAATGTGACCAGGAAATTAGTAGAAGTAGACAAAAATTGATAAAAATTCATAAAATTTAAAATTTTAGAGTAAACACACGAAAAGCAAAATTGAAAATTTTAAAGTTTTAAGACTCACATTTTTTTTTTGTTTTATTTCATTTCTTTTTTTCTAATAAAGTAAAATCTTTTATTTTATTTTATTTTTTTCCTATTTCACTCCATCCAAAAGGTAATGTAAATCAATCCATAATCAATCCCTTTAAATACCTCTGAAACTCAAAAAAAAAAGTATCAGAGTTCATCTCTCCCCATTGTTTCATCTCATCTACTTGAAAACCAATTCCTCGAGAATGGCTTCCAAATCTCCTTCCCCTCAAGGGTTAAAAGTGACGCACCACAAGCCAAGACTAGTTGTGCCAGCAAAGTCCACACCACGTGAACTGAAGCATCTCTCAGACATTGACGACCAAGAAATTTTCCGACATCAGATTCCGGTGATAATGTTCTACAAGAACAGTTCTTCCATGGAAGGAAAAGACCCTGCCACCGCCATTAGAGAAGCACTGTCCAAAGCACTTGTGTTTTACTACCCACTCGCCGGCAGGCTTGTAGAAGGGCCTAATCGAAAACTTATGGTGGATTGCACTGGCGAAGGGGTGTTGTTTAGAGAGGCGGATACTGACGCCACGCTTTACCAGATTGGGAATGAAATGCTCCCGGGATGCCCTTACTTGGAGGAGCTTCTTCGTCATGTTCCTGGCTCCGATGGAATCCTTGGTTGCCCTCTCCTGCTAATCCAGGTAAAGCTTTTTTTTGTTACATTCCACCAAAAATAAACTAATTGAGTTTTGAACGGAGAAATAAGACTCAGTTACGAGTCTGAATATTCAAATCATACTTCCTTTTTTTTTTTTTTTTTAAATCATTTCTTTTAAGTGCGCAGGTGACCCGTTTTAGCTGCGGTGGATTCAGCTTTGCGCTGCGCCTAAACCACACAATGTGTGACGCCGCTGGGACTGTCCAATTCCTTGATGCAATTGCTGAGTTCACCCGAGGGATACAAAATGCACCTTCTGTGCTTCCTGTGTGGGAAAGAGAGCTCTTGGCTGCAAGACAACCTCCTCGCGTTACGTTCGCACACAACGAATATAATCAAATGCTGGACACCGACGCATTATCCGCCAATGAGGACGACAGCAGTTTAATTCACAAGTCTTTCTTCTTTGGTCCCCGAGCTATAAGAACCCTTCGAAACCATCTCCCCCCACACCATCCCACAAGTTACTCTACATTCGACTTAGTAACCGCCTGTCTACTGCAAAGTCGCACGAGAGCACTCGGGCTCGATCCGAACGCGATTGTAAGCATTTCGTGCGCGTTCAATGGGCGCGGCAAACAGCATAGCCTGCTTGTACCCCAGGGATACTATGGCAATGTCGTAGCCTCTCCAGCGTCGGTATCCAATGCTGGAATGATTTGTACCTATCCACTGGAATACTCGGTGGAGTTGATAAAGAAGGCAAAGGCCCAAATGTGCGAAGAGTATTTAAGGTCAGTGGCAGATTTTATGGTGATCAAGGGACGACCTTCTCTGAACATAATGCCGCAGAACTGTTTCGTTTCTGACATAAGGCATGCTGGGTTTCACAAGGTTGATTTTGGCTGGGGGGAGCCAGTGTATGGAGGCACTGCGAGGGTGGTACCTTCGATTTGCCTTGTTACAGGTTACAAAAACCGTAGGGGAGAAAATGGGATTGTGCTAGCACTGTGTTTGCCACCACTAGCCATGGAAAGGTTTGAGCAAGAGCTGAAGATAATGACTGAGGAGGAGGAGGAGGAGGAGAAGGAAAATCCATATGATCTGAGTTCCCAAGGAATTGTTTCCAAGCTTTAAAAATTTGCTGCATGACTGGCCCCCCAGATTAATCAACTATATGAATAAGTACCTTATTTGTTCCATATTATAACAAGATAGATCTTTCATAAAATGAAAAAATAAAAAATGTTAAATATTAGAGTTGAAATCTAATATATATATATATATATTCGACTACATACAGACCAGGGACACTGAACAAAAAAATATAAAACCCTGAAGCAACAATTAAAAGTTCTTGTCAAGGCCAGCCACTTGAGGCAGTTCATTGCTGAGTAGAAGATAGCTGAACCAACCAAGCGAGGAAAAGAAGAGACAAAGAGGGGAAGGGATGAGGTGACGCTAAATATCAACTTCATTTATTTTGCTACTGAGAAGAATAATAGTCCAGAGGCTCCTATTTGTGGAGAATGTCCAAAAGGTCATGCACCAAAGACACATTATGTAAGCTGGCTTCAACATTGGCCTGTTACAAAAAGACGCATACAGAGCATGAAGAAAATTCACCTTACTTCGAGACTTCTACACAATGATCTTGACTTAGGTACGAAAACATTCCAAGTAAGAATCCTAATTGATTAACGTTAGTCCTCTAAAGTCATGCACCATGACCAATCCAAGAAGACGTGGCTGAAGAACGAAGATTTGAAACCAAAACTCTGCCCCTTAGTCAGATTTAACTGCCAATCAATTTGGCCACTGGGTTGAGTGATTATCCACCTCATCAATCAATAATTTTTAGTGTTGATTTTTAGGTGATCAAACTTGGTGACATCAAATGAAATAATTGAACGAACTTGGTTGCATCAAATGGAGGCCATTCCCTTGACTAATTATCTAATGTTCCGATTCCCAATTCTTAAAGGAGAAATCATTGTTTATTAAAGAACGACAAAATAAGCCATTGAAGCTAAAGAAATAATACAGCCAAGAAAGATAAACACAGCAACTAACAGAAAAATAGTAGAGGGAAAATAATATGATTGTAGTAGGAACTCAGCCTAGGACTCAAAAACAATGGTGGAAACGAATCGAGTCTTTATTGAGCTATTCGAGCTCGGCTTGGTAAAAGCTCGGTTCGTCTTAAATTTGAGCCGAATTCGAGCTTGACTTAAGGCTTGATAACGAATCGAGCCAAGCTCAAGCTTAATGTGGCTCGGCTCATAAGGCTCGCGAGCTTATTCGAGTATTACTAAAACTACGTCATTTTGAAATTAAGACATCAATATCTCAATTTTTTTAGTCTTTTATGTTTTATTCGAGCTCGAATTCTAGCTTATTCTAGTTCAATACTTAATCGAGCTATTTGCAAACCGAGCTCGAATACCATATTTCCTTTATCGAGTCGAGCTCGAGCTCAACCAACTATTCGAACTCGAGCTCGAGCCTGCTACAAAATTTTCAGGCTGAGCTCGAAATGTTAATATTCAATTCGGCTCGACTCGACTCGATTCCACTCCTACTCAAAAAGCAAACTTAACTTTTTTGTTTGTCAAAAAGCCAACAAATAATCCTTATTGTAGAATAAAAGAGACTATGTATAATAGTCTTAGTTACTCTAGAATCTTGACCTTTCATCTTAAAATAAATGAATAAATTCTAATCATCCAGACTCATTAAAAATTACATGCTAGTCACGTGACCCCTTTACTTATTAAAAAAAACTTGTAAGCACGGAAAAAAAAAGACACTAATTAATTAAATTTGCTCCTGCATCAAGAAATCGCTTTAATAAATGACTCGAGAGGTCATCTCAGCTGAAGAGGCCATTTTATTAACGAGTCAACAAATACGTAACATCAACTAAGGAGTCCACTATTGAGAAACTATTGGCTATGCAAGTTAATTTAGACAATATTGTTCAACTAGTGAAGCATTTCTCTACATTTGGTGCTTGCTCTTGCCAGGCTGCCAGCTGTTTATTTCCCCAGTAATTGGTGCTCAGCGAATCTAGACGATATTGCTCAACTAATGAAACATTTCTCTAAATTTGGTGCTTGGCCCTGGCAGTCTGTCAGCCTTTCATTTTCCCGGAGCCAACTAACAATCATTCCCAGCCATGCTACATTTTCGGTCCATGATAGATTCGTGCTCAACACCACTAGCATTCAGTTTCTATGATGATTAGTGATTGAGCCTACTAGCTTGATTGGTGTTCTGCACTCCTGCAACACTTGACTCCCCTAATGATTGTTTTGTGGCCCTATTTAGCTTTCATGAAAATTGTTATTCGTCGCTCACAGGGGGAACCCTACCTTCAAATCAAAAACAGAATAAGACAGAAGCAACTGCTACATGTGCTAATGTGTATGACAGTTTGTCAACACCTAGCTTTTCTTATAATCAACACTATGGTGGCCTTTGGGTGACCAAATTTCACCAAAAGCTAACAACTTTTTTTTATCTTCTTCAATCAAATTTCGCCACTGATCACTTTTACACCAACTTTTTTTTTTTGCCCTCCAAACACCACCTATGTAAGCACTCTTGTACCATGAGAATGGTACAAGACTTATCAAAATTTAGAAGGAAATGGACAGAGATCAGTGGTGGAAGAATACAAAGCATGACGTAAGAAACCAAAGAAAGATAGCAGACCACAGAAGAGAATATGGCCAAAATGGCCTACCACCCAAGTGAAATAGTTGTCCTTGTAAACCAAGTGACTGACCTTCAAAAAAGTTTAGCTTTGTTGATAGGCAACCTTGAGTTATCCAATCTAGCTCAATGTCTACGGGCACTGGGGGAGTTATTTTTGCCAACAGACAATCTTAAGTCCAACCTAACTCAGAAGTGCAAACCAAGAAACCAAGAGGCAAGAACGCCCAACTAGTCCAACTAATCAAAATTTACCAAAACATCCCCAACTCCTAAAACCAAAAGAAACATGAATAAAAACTCATAAAACCATACGTAAAAATTTTCCAATGACCACATATAAAAGGCAGCTGGGTATATTTCTAGGAGAGAATATATTACAATAAAACATTTTCCAGATCATTTCAGGCACAAATGAATGAGAAATAACATCAGGTGTGAAACTTCAAGAATTACTTGAATCTTTAATGCCACTATCTAAGTTCCATACTGCTTCATCATCTAACATGTAAAACTAAAATGGAACTTTGCAAGTTGGTGTTTTCAAATTGATTGCAGAATAGAAGAAAAAAGGTACCAAATGAACGGTCAACAATAAAGGAGTAACTAACAAAAGGATCACTCAATATATTAATTCACTGGGCATGAGCTGCACAATGTCAAAGCTGAATAAAGCGGTTGCTAATTTCAAAACAAATGCTTTTTTAAGGCAAAGCAACCCAAACAGAAAGAAAAAGGATATGCTTGTAGCAGATCAGTTTCTCATTATTAGGTGGTTGGCAACTAGACACAGCTCCAGAAAACCAATAATGATGCTAATTTTCCAAGGGAACTGATCTGAACTAGTGTGCGTGGTTCTTTTACTTACCCTTTCTGTCCTGTAACTTCAAGAGCATTTAGCAAATTGATCATTTTTAATTGTCGTCTTAAACACAAAATCTATATGCACAAAGACAATCAATTTCGACACTCAACAACTACCTTTATTAATTTAAAAAAAAATAAATATCAAATAATGACCAATATCATATGTCAACAAATCTAAATCTGGCACTTGAAATATATCTAACGACGTAAAACTAGCTGAAAACTCCAATTAAGTTGATGCAAAGGGAAACATAAACCCATGACTCATATGTTACAACGTTACATGGCCCTACATCAGAACATAATCATGAATACTAACCACACTCCAAAGGATGCTCCAACTTTTGGAAGATAAACATGATCGCAAGGTTCTTGATATCACTTCCATATTTTTTCTTCAATAAAAATGATACCACTTCAATATTGAGAATCCAATAACATCACCCAAGTCCCTTCTTCCACATACTATAGCTGAAGAAAACAGAAACATATACGGAACAACTCAATTAAAATGAACCTGAAAACAAACACAATATCAACGCAATCACAATCTTCAGAACCTTAAAGATTTTTCTCATGGAAGCATTGTTCAAATTCAGCCCCGAAATGAATTGACTTATAAGACAAGTTTCTCACAAACAACATAAGCAATTTGACTAATAAACTACACCAGATACATTAATAGCACCGTACAAAATCTTTCACAATTTAACATATGTTTCAGATGTAGTGAAGGACACGTCTCTCTCAAGTGCCCCATATGTGTCTTTGTGGTTCTTAGGAGATATCGAAGACATGATTCACAGAAGTCTTTTCTGAAGTTAAATCTCAATAGAAATTGCACTCTCTTGTCACCAATTGATTAATTTTTTTTTTCTTTTCTTTTCCAATGGAATCCTATCTAAATGTTATCCACTTACGTAATACAATTTAAGGATGGAAAGAAGAAGCAGGGAAGGAGATAATTATATTTGTGTCAAACAATTTTTCAAGACACTCAGGCATTCTCTAATGCAAGGCGACACGTGTCCCTATCTGAGACACCAGTAATATATCATGGGAAAAAAATCAAAATTCGATAAATAAATAAAAACAATAATAATCCATCATCCATTAGATTCTTAATTTATAAACTCTTAACTCAAAGCGTTCAATTTTTTTTTGAACAAGAGTTGCTAAAAAAAATATTACGACTTTTTATTCATACATCTTCTCTAATAGTAACACCTATAATTTAAAAATGATTTCATACTATTTTAATATAAATAAAAATCTAAAAGTATTATCATATAAAAGGAATAAAAGTGGTTATTTCATCTTAGAATATATAATTATTTATTGTCGTGTCCAAGTTGTGTTTTTTCGTACTAAACCACATTGCAGCGTCCAAGCATATAATAACAAAATTCTTAAATTTTTTGAAAATCTCTCGAATTTATCCAGATATTTTTTTTTTTCTAAATGAACGAATTCTAATATTAAATATATTTAAAAGAATCACAAATTATTTTTGAACTTTACGAATAATTTTCAAGTTCAGGTTGAAGTTTTGAGCTATTTTAAAAAATTAAAAAATGAAGCATGAATTTTTAGGTAGATTCATTACATTTTTATTTTCTCCTTCACAATTAAGAAAATATCTTTGAAAATTCATTAAGATAATTTAGATTTCATTTTAAGTTTCTCATACTTTGTGCATGTGTGAACTATCTTACTAATCAAGCAAAAAGTGGATATAAAGAAAAAAAAATGAAAATACTACACCAATTTCTTTTGATATCAAATGCTTAAAAAAGTAAAGAGTTAGAGAGTGAGATTTTCATTCTTTCAATTCAATACTTTAACTAGTTTCAGTTTGACTATTTTATGATAATGACATATTAATCTAATACTTTTTTATAAATAATTATTTATTGATTAATCTACAAATTATTCCCAAATATCAATTTGGGTATTAGATCATGATTTTTCAATGTTTTTTCAAATTTTGCCAAATAATTCCTGAATCACGGATTTTTTAATGCGCTAAATAATTCCCAAATCCCAAATTTGTTGCCATGAGTTTAAGGAGGGTCAAATGTAGGAGAGTAATGCACACGATGTCATGTTTGTGTCAAGGACCAATACATGCCAAACACTCTCCCAACACTTTTTTTTTTATACTCATTTGAATTTTTTATTTTTATTTTTAGAATCAAATACTTTTTGCACATTTAGGAGATAATGTAACAATGACACTTTGAAAGCAAAAACTTGTACTTAAATAATAAGATTAAGACAACATTAATTCATATCTACTAATAATTTATCCTTCAATTTTTTCAATTATAGGAATTTTAATACCCAAATTTTACAATTTATTTATGAGTAGAATTTTGTAAGATAAATAATATATTTACACTATAAAAATAAATAAATAAATTTTCCTCATGTATATATATAATATATGCCAAACATGTTCTATCACTATGTTTTGTGAAATTCCTTATCAACGTACCCCTGTTTAGTATCCATTTCCATCTTCTTAATGTAGTGGTGATGTCCCATGTAGCATAACCATCCATTCAAACTGAGGTGAGATTGGAAAGCAACGATTGTGATATGCAAAAATATCACCACTCACCAGTGTTCAAGCTTGAACAAATGATGTAATGAAGCTTAGCACTATCAAGGTTTGAAGCCTATACTGTTCAACATGTGAACGGTACCGTGTTTTACACGAAGTCAAAACCACCAATAACAAGAAAATAGAGCAATACTTGAACAATAAGAAAATAGCTCCATAGAAGTTCTCCTGTAATTGTAAATAAAAATGAGACTGACAAAATAATGCAGATTCAACGCGAAATTGAACTCAGGTCCTCTAGATAATGTGACATGACAAGCGAGACAATAAAACAATACGTAATTTGTGTTGACTCAGCAACAACATATCACACAAGATCTCATCATGGTTCACAATCACAAAAGGAAAATATAGCTTTTGCCACTCTCGATGATCAAACAAAAATAATATGCATGGAAACAGCAGCACACCCGAAAAAAGAATAAATCAACTTTGGAATAAAAAGAACCTGTATCAAAATAAATGCAACTAAGCACAATTTTCAACTTATAGGTTGTAAATCCATCAAAATGTAGATTGTTAGTAAATAGAGGAAAGAAAAGGAAAATCACCGTCTAGCTGCAGTATGCAGCAACTGGGTTTCTTGGCTATCACGAGCCAACAACTCATCTAAAATTAATATATTTATCCAAACAAAAAAAAATCTAAAATTGAAACAAAAGTCAATAAGGATCCAAATTCATTCAAGGTACTTATTCTGAAATCACTGCACCGAACTTTCTTCTGACTTTTCTATCAAGTCTTTCAGAAATTGCAGTAATATTCATACATAAAAAGGAATATGCACAAAGAAGAAAAAGAACAAACTTCTCTAGATATTAACTACGAAAATTCCTGCTCCTAGTCAATTAGATGCGGAATCAAGAAATGACCCAGATTCACACCCAAATACTGAATACACTATCAGAGCATGTAACATCGATTCGAATATGGAAGCAGTTTTTTTTTCACACAGAATTCAAGGACAAGTCAATAACTGCACAGATTTGCTCAAATCAATAGCTAGAGATCTAAATTCGGAAACCAAACCAAACAACCATGTCCAAACCTTAAAATGAATGAATCCACTCGATCCCAAACCATACCAAACAATAAGCAACAAATTCAAATCCACCAGTTCAAGATCTGAAACATCCTCATCCCCCAAGCCCCCTCCACAGCTCACATTCACCGCGGTCTCCGGTTCAGTTGATGCAAGGCGGGACCCAATTCGCCCCCAAAATCAAAGAACACTAAAATTTATCGCCTCCGCCGCCGCTGGCGAAGCAGTTCCCGACCTGCACCAAGCGAAACAGAGACCGCAGCAACATCACCACCAAAAATACGTACATATACACAAATGCTTATATAAACAGAGAGCCTGCATGTTAAAATTTGGAGAGAGAGAGAGAGAGAGGGAACCCTATCTGAGCTATAGGAAAGCTATAGAGAGGCAGCTCTTGAGGAAATGGTTGGGGAGGGATGAGGGTTATTTATAGCCGAGACAGACGAAGACGATGCTGCCATGTGGCGAAGTCACCGGCGTTTGCTGCAACGATCCCAAAAGCATTTCAAAAAGACGCTTCGGGCCCCTGGGGTTTTGACCTCCGATGTATGGTAAAATTATGGAAATGCCACCAATGGTGGTTATTGTGCGCGTGTAGCTACAGTACCAGCACGTGCGCGTGATCCGTTGGACTTGATTACACCTTACACGTGTAATAAGTAACTGATAAACAAAGGATATTTTCGTACTTTTAGTGTTTTTTTAGGCCCAAACTTAAGATGGATTGACTGAAATCTGAGTCTGGGAAAGTGCTGGTGGCCTTCCAATAGCACGATGCCATGTAACTAGAATTCAGGGGAAGGTAAATCCATTTAGAAATTCTATAAATCTACGTGGAAAATCTATTTAGAATTGTAGGTCATGTTTGGAGGCCACGACTAATTTCAAAAAAAAATTAAAAGTGAAAATTTTTATAATTTAAAATATAAAAAGTTATTTTGAAATGATATTGAATGATTGTGATTGATTTGATATAAGGTTGTTAAAAATTATATAAAATGACACGTGACAAAATATTAGTAGTGAATTTAAAAAATTTTAAAACTTTATGAAACTTTTAGCACAAATGTCAGTACAATTTTTTTCAAAAATTTTGCTAAAATTCATTGGATGCACCATAATTTTTGAAAAAGTAGAAATTTTGGAGTTTGAAAAAGTTGAAACTTCTGAATTTTTTAAAATCCTTTTTAGAATAGTTGGTACTTCAAATGGAGCCATAATAAAAGTAACTTTTTGAGTGCTAAAAATTAAAAAAAAAAAATTTGTAGTTTAAGATAACTTTTGATGTTTACTATTTCAAATCTAATCACAATTTTTTGGATATGAATAATGTAATTTTTAGACTTTTGCGATAAAAAGTTGTAAAGAAAAATCGTTAGAAGGAATTTTTAGGTCTATTCTCACATATTTATATCAGAATTTTAGACAAAATTGTTTTAACTTTTGCGTGAAAAAGTTAAATAAAGAAACTGAGGGAACGGTTTTTGGGGTTCGTTCCCACAAATTTATATTAGAATTTTAAATAAAATTATTAAACTTTTTGACTTTTGTGTAAAAAAATTAGAGAGAAAAATCGTAGAAATGATTTTTTCGATCTACTCGTATGGATTTATTTTAGATTTTTTGAAATTTCCTGAAAATTTATTGAAGTTTGTAAAAAAAGTATTACAATTTATAAAAATTTGTTAAGATATGTAGGTATATATAGAAATTTATAAAGATTTCATGAAGTATAAGATAAGTAAAATGTGTTAAAGAATTTTAGAGATTTTTAGAAATTTTTTTATTATTTAATACACCAAACGATGCCAAAATTGTACTATTAATTTTTCAAGCAAATAGAAAATGTAAATAATATTATATATATTTTCTTTTTATGATGTTTGGATAGAATGAGATTGGACGATGTGTTTGATTTTGATTTAAGAAAATTGGCATTTTAAGAGAAATTTATTCTTACATTATTTAGGTAATTTCAAATAAGTTTTAGAGTTAGTTACACTTATATTCTTTAAATTATGATCTAACATCATTTGACCTCTTTAAATAATTTATATTCAAATATGATAAGAATAAATTACATTAACATTCTTAGATATCATTTTAGTTGTGTTTATTTATAGGATAAAACAGAAGATTAAAAATAAGATAGAGCTATAATTATTGACGTCAGAAGATTAAACAATAAAGCTATAATTGTTGACGACTTTTGTGCGATTAAATATCATACATTCCCAATGTAGAATATACAATATCATCGGTCTAATATTTATCTCTTTGGTAAAATTAATTCCTAGTCAAGATCTAAAGTTTAAAAAATATTTGCGTCAAATTACATTTTTTATCTTATTTTATATTTTATCAATTAAACATCAAAATAAAAAAGTAATAATATTGTAAAAAATTTTATTTACATGTTATTTTTAGTTTCACACAACCTCACATATTGGGGCGTTCAAAGTGTTAAAAAAAAAAAAAAAAAAAGAGATTTGGATTGATTTTAGGTGTTTGGTATTTGATATTTGAAATTGAGTTTTTTTTAGAAGAATAGTGATACTTTTAGACTTTTGTGGTATGGTTTTTGAGATCTGTTCTCACACATTTCTGTCAGAAATTTTAAACTTTTACAAATTTCTATTAAAATCATTATAACGGTTTGCCAAATATGTTCTAACGGGTTCAAAAAAATTAATATAAAATAGTGACAATGGTACTTATTTGAAAGCTTTTAACATAAAGAATATGATTGTCAAAAAAAATTACGCATTTGGTTAATATTTTTTCAAATTTTTTATTTTTTTTAGTAAAATATTAAAATTTTTTGAATATAGGAAAAATGAAAATGTGTAATAGAGAGTTTTTAGTGATTTATAAAGGTTGTTAGAAATTTATTTTTTATTTTTTTTAGTTTAAAGACAAATCAAATGGATCTATTATAAATGATATTGTGTGTTTGGAGTTGTATAAAATAAAAAGTTAATGTCTCAGGTTTTGTGCAGTGAGTGAAAAATTTAAATTTAACACTCTCAGGATTTGTGTAATAAGTAAAAACTTTAAATTTTACAATATCAGATTGCGTGTTTGTAGAGATTTATAGAGTTTTATAAAAATTTATAAAATTTTATATTATTTTTTTTTATTTTGTAAAGCTCCAAACAGGGCCATTATCTATCTCCTATGGTCCGATTCATACGGTCAAACGTAGCATTTAACCATCGATTAAAAAATGTTGCATTTGTCTTCTTTTGTTTTCTTGATATATAAATTATACTATCCAATTAATTATATCCTTAAAAAAAAAAATTTGATGGAATTTTAGTTATATAATTTGCCTATGCACATAATGCCCCAAAAAAAAAAATAATAATAATAAAATGATTAAGTAAAATGCTTATTTTAGTGATATATTATTTATACAGCAATTATTGAGTATTCATATTTAATGAAATTGCAATTAGTTTGTATGTTTTAAATTCTAGCGTTGGCATACGTTTTTTTTTTTTTTTTTTTTTTCTCTATCAGCCAGATGTTAACGTACTTTTGTTTGGTTATTTACAAAAAAGCGAAAAAAGCTTCCAACTTTTTTGGTAGCTTTTTTCTGTTAAATATGGTTTTTTTTTTTTATCAAATATTTTGTTAAACTGTAACTTTTAAGCATGTTGGTCACATTCGTAAAATAAAAAATAAATAAATAAATAAAATAATTCATATCTGTTTGGGTAAAAAAAAGTAATGAAAAAAATATTTTTTTAATTTTTT
>JAVXUM010000021.1:1890815-1900960 GCA_035590655.1 Pouteria glomerata | reverse complement strand
TTTTATTTTTTTATTTTTATTTTTAAAATTTTATAAATTTACAACAAAAACATATTTGTTAAATCTGTTTACATTTTTTTGTTTCTAAAAAAATGATAACATAAATAGAAAAATAAAAATAAAAGAAAGGATATTTTCACTCTGTATTTTCTATTATAAATATTTTGTCAATTTTAAATTTTTTCTATTTTTGTTATATAATATAGTATAATAAAATATAATATTAAATAATATAACATAACATAATAATTAAATTATAATATAATAATATAATTATATAGTATGTAATATAATATAATATAACAATTAAATTACAATATAATAAAATATTAATTATATTATAATAATATAATATAATACAATATAATATAATATGATATAACATAATATAATAACAAAAATAATATAATAATGTAATTATTATAAAATACAATTATATAATATGTAATATAATAATTAAATTATAATATATTATAATTAATATAATATATAATATAATATTTTCTAAAAATAAAAAAATCATAATTATAAATAAAATTACATTTTCAAACGCAGTTTTACTTTTTATTTTAAAAAAAAAAATGATAACAAAAAACACAAAGTAAAAAATAACAACAAAAAAATAAAAATAAAATGATAATATTATCAAATAGGTCGTATTAATTGCATCTAAGCATTTCTACCGACATAGATATTTTTTTTTATTTTATTTTCAGTCTTTTCATTTTTTTAACTTAAATTATTGACAGGTGGTTCCCACCAAGTTGCTAAGCACGCATACTTGCAAGTCTCTTTTGACCCATTCACAAAGAGAGAATGGAAATATTGTTATTATAATATATATAATACATATGATAATGTAACATCCTAGGTGCCAGTGGCGTGCATGCGTTGATAATTTTTGTAAGCCGTGTATGGAAAGTTGAAGCTATTTTAAATCCATTAATTGTTATTCATATTCACAAGTCAAAAAAAGAAACAGAAAAAGAAAGACAGAGATGTGAAATGCTCTTGATGTACAATATACGGTGTAGGCTTGCCAACGGCAAAATTCTCCTCCATTATTTATTGGTGTTTGGCATATTAGTTAGGGAACTATCCATTTGGGATGTCGAGAGCTCAGCTTAAGTAGCACGTGAGTTTACTTTTCACGGTTCTCACTAGGTTCGAGTCCCTTACCAACCCGAATGTGTGAGAGAAGTGGTGCACATTTTTTGATTTACCCATCGATTACACAGTTCGTTGAAGATTGTAATAAATTGGTGGAGTTCCAGGTTACCAAAAAAAAAAAAAAAAAAAAAAAATCTACCCATTTGTGGTCCAAAAATTATGAGACCAAGTAAGCCATTTTGGACATGCATATATGATTTTTGTTAGTATGGTAAAAGGTTTAATTGCGGATTGAAGTAATACTTGATAGTATAAATTTTGTGGTAGTGTTCGTTTTTCATGATTTACTTGAGGCAGGAGAAATCGACGTCAAAAGTTTGGGAACCAAAATCAAAATCTTTTCATTTTTTCTTCTCTTTTCAGATTTGAGGTAGATAGGACTTAGATTTATATTCTACTTGCTGTTAGGAAAATTTTGACATATTAATTGTTGATTATTGTTGAGTTTGGATGATTTGAGTATCTATGTATATATAAATGTGTGCGTGCGCGCGCGCATGTCTACATGGATATATATGCTTGATTGTGACCTATTCTTGAGTTACAGTTGAAATAAAATCTATGGAATTCATTACGATGATTTTTGGATACATATACATGTTTGTATTGATAAACTTTGAACCTAAGTTAGTCAGATTTGATAGAAATTAACTAGGAAGATGATATACAGTGTTTAAAACCCAACTTAGTCGAAGCTCGATGGTGCAGGCTACCTGTGGGTAGTCTACGACTCCCACTATTGGATTCTGAAAATTGGCCACCTGAAGCTTCGGGCTCCAATCGGGCAAGCTGTGAGGACAACCTTAAAGTTGCAATCACTTCTGGATTTCTTCGTTTGACCTATTTTAACCTCATATTTTTGGATTCATATATGATGTGTATAGAACATGTTTAGATAAAAAATTATATGAAATATATGAGGTTTAATAGAAGTTTGAATATATTATGTTTTGTCCCATGTTAAGATATAAATCATGATATTTATATGAAGTTATTTTTAAGCTTGAGTATGGCATACTATAACTTTAATATTGAGACATTAATGTTGATCGTATATGATAGGGCATATTATGTGCATGGGGTTAAGTTGGTATCATTGGAATATGAATTGTGATTTAGATTGACCAAGAGTGCTATATGGATATGATTGGCGTGCCGAGACACGGGTCATATATATGGATGAGATCCATAATTTTAAAAACAAATGATAGAATGAGATTTTGAAAAAATACTGGATAATTCTTAGTTGATATATATGACTAGAGTTTTAATTATGGGGATTATGACATTAATCTTGAGATACTATTTATATTGACATCTTGCTTGAGCTAAGCAGATGGTTGATTAAGGGTCTAACATGGTTTCCTGGCATAAGGGCCAAGGGGTGTAATATGGTTTCCTCGAGTCTTCCACCAATGGGGGTATAACATGGTTCTCTATTTGTAATTATACCCTACTTGAGGTAAACAGACGCCTGACTAAGGATGTAACACGGTTCTTTAATAAAATGGGCATGGGGTATAACAAAGTTCTCTTGAGTCTTACACTGGTGACGATGTAACATGGGTCCCCACTGGTGATTATATATTAATATTATCATTCACCGTAAACGTTAAATAGTATGGTTGGTGAACCCATGTGCTTTACTAAGTGTTACCTATCCCAAGATAAGATTGAGAATAGATGGAGATCAGAGAATATGCATTGGTATTGCATTCCACAATTTCTCATTACGTGAGATTACATAAATTATTGTTATATATTGATATCCTGAGGTTGTTAATTATAATGGTGTTTAATATGTGATTTATTGGTAAAGAATTGAGTTGTGAGTATAAAGTAATAAAAATAAAAACTATAGTGACCCGATTCTCGAACTAGAATACGTTGGCAGCTTAGGCTTGAATAGTTTAAGTCTAGTCTTAACTATGGATAATAATAATTGCATTTGCTCTTCTAAATTGAGAGTTGAATTATTAATATTATAAATTGTGTGACCTAGAGTGCCGGTATGATACTTACATTTATGATATTATGATTTTTAGAAACATAACCATGATTGTAGTATTTATTCTAGCTGTGCAGACCTTAAATGCGATCTTTAAAGAAGATGTTAAAATGGATTATATATTTAATTGATGATAATGTATTCAAATATTATTTTACATGAGAATGAATAATGTTTTTGGAGATATCAATGATTATAACTCATTGTGAATTGAATTTAGATTGAATTTTATTTATCTTATTTAATTTTTACACTTCCATATAGTTTGCCCGGACAATTAAGTTAGGAGCGTGACAATTCAACTTTATTTAGGTTTAATTCCAAAATATAGTTAAACCATTTTTATTCATTATCTATTAAGTGCCCATTTAGAGCATCAAAATTACAAAATAACTCCAAAATTTTCAAATTTCTCAATTTTTCTATTTTTTCTATATAAAAAATCTATAACTTTCGCCACAAAGCAAAAATCAGATTATTCAAAGGAGTCGAAGTGGGTAAAACATTACTCATTATAGAATTAATTAATAATAGTAATACTACCAAAGCCCATGAAGTGTGTTTTTATTGCGGAGTAGGTGAACATACTCATGAAGAAAATAATCTTTAACTAAAAATGAAAGAATATAGGATTATTAATGAACAAATATTACATAATCAAAAATAGTTCTAGTTTATGGTCAGATGATAAAATCGCTAAGAACTCGTATGAGAGTTTGTTTAATTATCTAAACTATGGCGAAATATTTCCACAATGTTAATGAACAAGGCATACTTCTATTTGTTGATAATATATTTTATTTTGTCTAAGCAGGATATGAAATATTTACTTTATTGAGTAGAATACCTTGTGTTATGGGTTATCAAGCTAACTTTAATACCGAAAGGGGTTCTTTACAAAAAAGAATTACTTTAACTAAAGAAGGGATTATTATTATTATTATTATTATTATTATTATTATTATTAGTCATGTAGTTTATATACCTATTGACAATTTGACTAACTCTGTTTCTGCTACAATATTTGTACATTTCGATGCTACTACTATATTGTCAAAAGAATTAGCCGTCAAATATAAATATCTAGTAATAGATCCTTTAGATTCAATGTCAACCATTTTTCAACCTCAAATTGTTGGTGAGGAACATTATAAAATTACGCAAAAGGTTAAGCAAATTTTATAATGTTATAAAGAACTTTAACACGTTACAACTATCTTTAGTTTATACAAACTATCTAAAAATGATTGTTTAACCATAGCAAGAACACAAAAAATTGAGCATTTTTATCACAATTTTTTTTTTCGTTAGTAGAAGTATTTATTAGTTCTCAAGGAAAATATGTTGATCTAAGAGAAGTAATTAGAAGGGTTAAATTGACCCTTTCCAAGAGAATTAAATTGTCATCTTAAACATACTTTTTATCTGGTAAGTAACATTGATGAAACTATTAGGAACTTTGTGAACTTAGAAATAGAGAGTAACCTAAAAGAAATGACCTTAAAATTTATATATTGATCCCTAATTAAATTGTTTGAGATTTTAAAGTGAAAAAGAAATCGTTTTATCTACTATCATGTCCTTATTGCCAAAGTTATAAATATAGATATTTTGAGAATACATCTAAATAATTAATGGTTAACAATGGTTCTAATTAGTGGTTTTGCTAAAGTAGACGATGATGGGATTGCTTTTTTAATTAATGATGCAAAAAAAGAGTGTGCCATTAACTCACAGGAAGCTTAAGAAACTCTTTAAATAGTAGAAGTTATTTGAATAAAGTTAAAGGAAAGAGTCCAAAAATTATGCCAAATTTAACTCTTGATTGAGCTGGACACGGGTCGAAGCTATCAATATTGTTTATACATCCCGTGTTGATTTAATTCTGCTTAAATAAACACAATTAAGTGGAATTAGATTTTAATTTAACGAAAAAAATAAAATAGAAAAATACAAAATTAATGAACTAAAAAAATATAGATAAGAAAACTTATTAGATAAAATTGACTTTGGTATCCAACAAATTCTTTTCGCTGTTAGATTTGAACCAATGACTTGGAAAGGAATGAAGGCAACACTTTTAACAACTGAGTTAGGTAGATTATTTATAGTTGTTTATTTTTAAATTAAAAAGAAAATCATATATTTTGAGTCAAACTGACAACTTTGACAAGTGAATAATATATAATTACTCCAAAATTTATATAACAAATCATGTCATTGATTTGATATTTATATATCAGATCAACGGTTATTATTATACAAATCAGATCAACGACTGTTGTTCATTTTTCAGGTACGGATAAATACAGTTTAATACATTTTATCTCCACTTTATTCTCTCTCTCTCTCTCATTTCTTTTCTCTAGCTTCCAAACACAGTGTAAATGTTTATAGAGAGACTCAGCCAAACAACTTGATGGGCAACAGAATAGTTTTACAAGATCTGAGCTTTGAACTACAAACAATGAAGCGAACTAGAAAAACGTTATCCGTGGCAATCCTAATACTTAAAAGAAATTTTTAATTTCGAGAAAGGTAAATCTCGGATAAATGCTTAACTTATTTCATCAACAATTGAATGATTATACGATTAGCAATTAAAATTGAAATGTTTATCAGTTTATTAAAAAAATTATGTCTGTCACTGTATATACATTGTAATTCCTATTAGTTATGTAGGTATATTAATCTCTTAATGATTAAAGGGTTTCTCTTGTGATTCTCTTATACATGTGTGTGATTATATTTGGGTTCAAATCCCATAATTAGATTAATTTCATATTCATGTATTTTGTATTATAATTTCTCCTATAATTTTCTCTTTTCTTTTTCTCTTGAAACCTAACAGAGGAAGTATTATTTTCTCTTCATTTCCACTTCTTTCCAACCCAAACCTAACAAAGCTTACCAATTCTCGAAGCTTGAAACCTGGGTTCTTTCTTGAAGTTAACGTCAAGCCCCAACCTCGCTCGATCTCTGCTTTTCTCCTTGGAAGTTGAAAAAATGGGTAATTCTTGTAAGTACATATATATGGATGTATATATATATATCTCGAAGAGGTTCAACCGTTCAAGAGCATATATATATATATATGGATGTATAGTAGTATGTTTGGCAGCAAAAATTATCACTAAATGTGCTCACCACGTTCGTTGAAAGTAAGTGAAAAAGACAAAATAAGTCAAAAAGGATGGGCCAATGAGAGTTTCCGACCACTAACTCTTTAATACTTAAATCAATGTTTACTTTAGGCAGTCAACAAGAGCAGAACAACAGAATCAGTGGGTAATAGTGAACGTACCTGAAAATCTCGCTAAGTTTTGTATTTATAGTATAGGAAATATTAATAAACTAATATTATTTTTTCTTGAATTAATCATTATTTTCTTAATTTGACTGTTTGGCTTACTTTATACTTTACTGTACATTTAATGTCCATCACATAATATTTAATACCAATAAAACGACATTAGACTTTGGTACACTATTAAGTAATTTGTAAGTCTAAATGTCATATCACTCTATCAATTATATTATAACCGAACCAAATTATTATAAATGAATCAAATTTATTATTATACATTTGCTTGTAGAGTCCAATAATTATGATCGGGAAGCATAAAACTTTTTATTCTGCTCAGCGACCTCCATTTGAAAAACTGCCACGCGTTACAATGTTTTTTTACCCCGAATGTATGTTGGTAATGTTTGGACTTTTGGGTTTTTGACCAGCGTTTGATTTGGTTATTTGGTTTTTGGTTCTTTTGGGCTATAGTTTCGCAGCAGGAGATAGTCTCGCTCTATCAGAGGTTCTGTCTGCTTGATCAGAACGGCGGGGCTTCATCGCCGCTGAAGAGCTCTTGTCAGTACCTGAATTTGCAGTCAATCCTCTCTCTCAGGTTCTAAATTGCTCCGTTTGATCTACCTAGCCACACAAAGATATATTTTTTTACAAGATATTTACATTTGTATTTATTTCCATTGGATGCCTGCGAATTTTGAATTGCAAAAGAAAATGCTATTCGTTGTTGGATTAAGATCAAAATTCAAAAGAAATCCGCAAAAATGGATTGGGAAGTTGGAGCTCAAATACATGCATTCGTACCTATTGTATTGTATATTTAATTACGTCTTCATATTTTTCATTTGTATGATTGTTTTCTTGAAGAAATATTGTATTGATGATTTGAAGGAGCGGATGGAGTTCTGATGTTGATTTTGTTTCTCTATTTGCTTTCTCCAGAGACTGTTGAGCATGTTGGATGGATTGAATTTCAAGGAATTCGTAGGATTCTTGTCTGCATTTAGTTCTCTTTCAATCGTACAACAAAAAGTAGAATGTAATGACTCTTCCTGTTGTACGTCTTTGCCAGTTCATGTTTTAATGTCTACCAGACTTGAATTTTTCGGGTGTGCCTCTGAAACTGGAGGGATCGTGCCAAGCACTTACCGATACACAATGTAAAAAAGCTAGATTGATCAAGTTAGGATGCTGTTCCCAAGAGAGGGAGCTTCAAGCTTAGGACCTCCAATTTCGAAGACTGAATCATTGTTGACTGCTACCTTTTGGTTTCTTTATCATTGATCTTCTTTCTTTCAAATTTTCCACTATTGCAGTGATCCTTGCTCTTTCTGTAGTTATCTTCAAGGTTTATGATTCGGATGGCAATGGGAAGGTTGCATTCAATAATATGTTAGCTGTTTTAAGGGACTTGACTGGACAATATATATGTGAACCGCAAAGGGAGGTTGGTTCTCTGTCTTGTTTCTTTCATAAAATTTCTTTGGTTTATGTGCAAATATCTTAAAATGCAAATTAAATAAATTTTTGAACAGGATATTTGACCTCCTTTTGGTTTCTACAGGAGGAAAAATGAAAATTTATTAGCACTAACGTAAGTGATACATCAGACTTGGTCATTGAGAAAAAATGAAAATTTATGAGCACTAACGTAAGTGGTACATCAGACTTGGTCCATGGAATGACCAAGTCCTATAAAATTAAGGAAAAGGAAGCCCTTAAGGTTTGGAATTCTTAGTTATTTTCTTGCACTAATGAATCACTTTTACCATTTGACACCAAAAAGCGGTAAGAAGAGAGAACCAAACCCTGAGTTTATACCTACCCAAAAAAAAAAAACCTTGAGTTTGTTTAAATCTGGGGAAAATAAGAGAATAAAACTAAATTGCTTCCCACAATATGAAAAGTGGAAAATGCATTATGCCATTCCAAATTTGAAGCGAAGGGTTGGAATCATGCTCCATTTTGGTGTTTTGGATAAAATTTCATGTTCCTTGTGTCCACATCTCTTATCTAAATAATCATACAGCATATTTTTCATGCTATTCAATCTTCAAGAAAGCTGTTATCTGAGAACTAGTATTCTGATAATAACTATGGCAATTGGAGCTAGACAATGATGTAGAAAATGTTCTTTTTTTTTTTTTTTCCATGTTTGCCCAGAAGACAACCCAAGAGGGAGGTGAATTGGATTTCTCACGAATATAACGATGCAATGACAATAAATTCGGATATGATAAATTATAAACGCAAACAATAAATCACATTAATAAATGAATTGAGGAAAGAGATTACACACTACAATTTTTATAGTGGTTTGGTTCAACGTGAACCTACATCAACTCCCCAAGGCTTATCCTTAAGAATTGTTTACTGTCTTCCTCGAAGGAATACAACCACTAGATTGTGGGTGCTAGCAATCTTATACCGAGTGTTTTTTCTCGTAGAATACCCAAAACGTTAGCATAAGGGTTTTTGACCTTAGAACACTCAAATTTCTTCCCAAGTGTTTTTCATAAGAACACTCAAAACTTAAACCCAGTAAAATCCCTAAAAGCGCTTACAATCCTTACAATATTACTCACAAAAAGAATGTTTAATCTGACTACAAAGTAATTCTCCAAAGAACCCTCTAACAGTGTAGATAGAAGATGAAGAACAAATTGAATATTGATTAGGGCTTTGGAAGCTTTGAACAATGGAGTGTTTTGATTTTTGATTCATCAAAGCTGTATGTTTCACCACCTCCACCATTCCTTTTTATATACGGGTTTCAAACCAACCATTGGTGGACCATTAAAATGTTCATTGAATGATCGATGTAGTTGTTTGGCGATAGATTATAACTACTTTATGATTTGATCCTCAAAAATATTTTGGTGATCTATCTCCGAGTATAAGCTGTTTTTCAGCCTTGGTGTTAACACCATCTGCTTTAGCGTGGATAACATTTTGCTGAATAGTATTCTGTCCAATTATTTTGATACTATTCTTTTGAGACGTCGATGCCTTCTATACTAGAAAGTGATCTTCAGCTTACTACTCAGAGGGTATTGAGACCTTCCATTCTGGTGTTAAAACCTCTTCCAGAATTCAACTTAATAAACATTTGAAGCTTGAAAATCATCCACTCTGCTTTGCAAGCCCTACAAGATAATAGCCAAATCCTTCCAAAAGCCTTCAACTAAGATTAGTGTAAAATTAAATAATCAATAAATAATTCATGAAAATTATTTACACCAATTATTGTATTTGCTTTGTTGTTATCAATACCCATATTATAAACATATGTAGAAGTTTTATGGCTAGCATGACTAATGTTGTCATTGATGCTTTGTGCTCCATAAATGAAGTCTGATTTAGGTATTTACAAAATAACATATATATCTGTAGTATTAATGGGGAAACCCCAAAATTTGGTGAAGCCTTGTCAGGATTTTCTATTCCTAGAACACCCTTAATCAAATAAACATATTAACAGCTTTCTTTTGGACAAATAAAGGGCAAATTTGTAAATTAAAATTTGAGACAAGTTATCTAAAACATTGCATGTCCATTCAAACCTTTTCACGTGCTAGAAATGTATAAATATATATAGATATAATATTTAAATTAACATTTGAGTGTAATTCATCTGAAAAAACTCCATGTCCATTCAATCCT
>JAVXUM010000021.1:1869448-1881068 GCA_035590655.1 Pouteria glomerata | reverse complement strand
GTATATTGGGCTCAAATTTGTTTCTTGAATTAGGTGGAACAATTGGTATTGGGTTAATCTTTGTTTTGGTTTTTTTGGGCTAATTTTTTCTCCTTTTCTTGGATGGATACAATTGGTATTGAGTTAATTTTTTCCTTTTTCTTGGGTGGGTACAATTAAGCATGGAAGACAACACTAGCTCTACCCTTCATTGTCAATCTGGAATTCGTGATTTTCTTCGTAATTTGATGTGGGTTGTGATGACCTGAAATTGAGTAATGTCATATAAACAGGATTTATAAATTGAGGGGGTTTTTGGAAGAAAAAAATTTGACAAAAAGTACAGTTGATTTGATATAAATGTGATATGTGTTAAAATTTAATTGGAAGAAAGTACAAAAAGTAGTTAAGTTTGGTAACTTTTGGTGCCACCAAACGGGGCCTGAATAGCAGAAAAGAATATCACAAAAAGCATCAAAACCTGTCACATTTTCAAATTATCGCATTAGCATGTTGCTTGCCATGGAACTTTTGTTGAAATTTTATAAGGTTAATTACCTCTATACCCATGTGTTGAAGTTGAAAATCACTAGCATTACCTAAACTTAAAACCTACTTTTGCACCCTCGGTAAACTAAATGAAAGGTGTTAAGGTGTTAAATTTTCAAGTAAAATATAGCTGTTGAAAGTCAAAATAAATTAGGAAGTATAATTGCTGGGAGTGTGTGAAGTACAAGAGATGTAAAATTATTAAGAGACAAAACCATTATATTTAACAGATTTTTTTTAACGTTTTTACTTTAGTTTGAAATACAAGAAGTTTTAAAATAGTTTTTCAAAATTTAGGGGGGCATTAGTTCTTTAGTACATGGGATATAAAAATAATTATCCCTTTAACATATTACCTCTCAACTTTGAAAAGTTACCTTTACACTATTTATACTTCAAACTAAAGTGAAAAGTTAAAAAACCCATAAATGAATTACGGATTTGACTTTGAATAACTTCAAAAAAGCTACTTTCGCATCGGTGTACTTCATACTTCTTGCATTTTTACACCCCTTGGCTTATTGTGACTTTGAATGGTTGTTTTTGTCTTTCGACTTTAAAAACTTTAACACTGTTAGGATTTCACTTTAGTATTCAGTACATTAGATATAAAGGTCGGTTTTCAAAATTTGGGGCATTTTAGTCATTTTCACTTTTAGTACAAGAGGCTATAACAACGATTACCTTGAAAATCGTTAAAACTTTTACACTTTTCCACTCAAGACAAAGTGACATCCTAAATGGTGTTAAGCTTTCAAGTGAAAAGGCAAAAATGCCTATTCAAATTTCAACCCAATCAAGGGGTATAAGTACAAAGGGGATATAAAGTATAAGAGGTGTACATGTAGATTTTTGAAATTAGCTACTATATAAATTACTTTTTAACATTTTTACTTTAATCTGAAGTATAAGGGATGTAAAGACAACTTTTTGAAGTTAAATAGGCATAAAAGCAATTATCCCCATGCAAAATCACCTTTCTTTTGTTTTATTTTGGAGATTTTGCTAGAACTGTGAAATGGTGTAGCCGTATTAAATTACCTTGTTTTCTTCTTCTTAGGTACGCTTACTTCCACATCCAATAAATGTGCAATGGCCGAGAGTAGCACCAGTTTGGAAATGTCAGAAAGTGAGGTTGCAGCTCTAAAAGAGGCGCTTTGTGCTCAGCAACAGCTTCTGCAGAAACTTTACAATGAGTTGGATGTGGAAAGAGAAGCCTCTGCCACTGCAGCAAGTGAAGCTCTATCTATGATATTGCGTCTGCAGGGGGAAAAGGCAGCAGTAAAGATGGAAGCAAATCAATACAAGAGATTGGCGGAGGAAAAGATGTGTCATGCTGAGGAAGCTATGGCAATTTTTGAAGATCTTATTTATCAGAAAGAAATGGAGATTACTTCTCTGGAATTCCAGGTTCAGGCGTGTAAGTATAAACTATTAAGCTTGGGTTGCATTGATGTAGGTGTTTGTGAAAGTTTAGTTGGAGAAGTTGGCAGTCAAAGCAAATTGAGAAGAAATTCCATGCCACCAATTCCACTCAAGTTCTCATATCAAAAGAAGGGGACTATAGAACAAGAAAGATCTGCAAGTCCAGATTCAATTTCAAAAATAGAAGGAGATATAAACTGTGAACGTAACGTTCACATCTTGGATATGGAGGAAAAGTTGGAGAATTCAGCAGTTGGAGACATTACTTCATATTGGGAACAAATCAGAAAGTTGGATGAGCGAGTGAGGGAGATAGCAGATTGCAAAGGAGTTAAATCAACAAACTTGTGGAACAAACAAAGGTCTTCTTCCTTAGTTTCACAAGTGAGCACGGGCTCAACGTTGGATTTGGATCCAATAAAAGGAGCCAAAACTGCTAAATCTGTTCAAATTAAAGATCTTGAGAATTTAATGGAAAATGCAGCAACTGTCGTTCCTCCTTGTTCCTCGAACGTCCATGACGTCTTTGAAGTGCTCCAAACTCATGACAGTGAAAAAGGCTGCATAGGATGGACAAAACCCATGAGCAAGTTGATTTCGGAAGGTAACGAGAGGCTCCCAAAGCCAACTTCTGTTCTAAAGGATGCTGTCAAGTCATATGTTAAAGATGAATCCAATTGGGTAAACGAAGTGCGGGCATCCACACACCATGAAAACAGTTTGTCTGGACCATGCAATGAGGTTGCTGTTGACTGCCATGTGGCTTCTGTTCACCCAACGATTATTGGCATCGCTGAATCTCATTCCAAGGTTCGACAGCTTAATAAGACATCAGAGATAATAGAAGTTGAGAGAGCTGCTGAAAGACCAGAAACGACTACTAATGGAGGAGAGGAAGAATTGAAGCTGTTGAGGGAGATACAGGAGCAACTTAATTCAATAGAGTCTGCGATAAGGAGTTGGAAAACCATAGAGTCCTCTCCATCATACGAATTACCCCTACTTTCTATCACTGAGGTATCTTCTAGCCGTGGGGATTTATGAAATATGATTTAGCTTCTAGGATTTTCTTAGAACTCATCTTGTTCATGCTTAGGTTTCTTATATTTACATTGTAATGACTTCTACTGACTATTGTGGACAGGCAATGCTACACTTTTGGCTCTAATCCAGCTATTTGAAAACTACCAACTCAGACAACCGTCGATATTATCTACATGTCATTTGCTTCAATAATGCTGCTGTTTTTTTTGAAGTCACTGAATGGATGTGTCTTGTAAATGATGGTGTAAGTGTGTTATCAGTTTTGTACCCTGAATTTGTATTTTTGTTTTTGATTCGTAAAATGTATATCATGTATAGGTTCCATACGTGTATATAAAACAGCATCATTGGTGTCTTCATATAATTTTGTAACTCATGCTTCCATAAAATTGTAGCTTTTCACTCTGGAACATAATGGATTGATTATCAGAATTGTTGTGGCTGTGTTTTGCAATCATACAATCTTTAGCGACCCATTTGTCGTAGCACAGTTGACAGCTGTATTTGTTCTGCTATTTTTGTCTGCATTTATTCCAGTGCTATGCATTGTTGCAAAGTTCCAGTTATTCCAGTACTTAAACCCCATCCCTCCAAAATAATAATAATAATAATAATAATAAAGTTCCACTGATATATTGTGTTCAGTTTGAGGTGATCTTAATGTTCAGTGTTACATAATGAAAGTAACAGGCCTGTTGTGTTCTGGATGTTATATTTTTGAAGAGAAAATCCTTTTCAACAGTCAATTCTTTCTCTCTCGAAATTGCAAGTCAAACAGAGATTTTTTCCATCTACTCATTGAATAAATCCTTAGTCCTACACTAATTAGGGTGGGTACATGAATCATTTTCTTCCATTTATTTATCTCCTATTGTGAGTTATGTTTTCTACGAGGTTATATGAAATTAGCTCGTAACTTAACTCCATGTAATATGGTGTTTACCTTGTGTCCTTTTTACTCATTTTATTTGGATCCATTCACTTCTCCTTACTAGCGTATTCTTAATTTTACATGACACGTTACTAAACTATTCTGAACGACTTTCTTTCAATTTTTCTTTTATAGGTGTTACTTTAATTTTTTCATTTTGGATATATTCATTTCTTATCGTATCTTTTTTTTAATACAATCGCATCCATTTTAGCATTTTCATTTCTGCTACTGCACTCATCTTGTTACTTCTTAGTTGTCCAATTTTTTGTATCATAAAACATAATTGGTCTTTTATTCTAGTCTCAAATCAGCAAAGTTTTCATAGATACCGTGTTGGTCATTGTTGCCTATGATATTAAAATTTCTCTACAGGAACAGAATTTAACTGTAACAAGTCTTCTGAACAGATTACTATCCAGAGCATGTGTTATATTCAATTAATCTGCCTTTCGGCCAGAGCGAAAATGTTGACAAATTAGGCCTTTTATGTACAACTGGCTACCTTTCTATTCTTTCTTGTTATTAAAAGAATACAATCCCCCATAGTTTTCTGGTTAGTCCTACCTTCTACAATGGTTCTTCACCTATTAATTACATACACTTTAAAATATATAGGTCCAACCTTCATATCTAACGTATGAACGCATACTCATTGTACTTATCAGAATATATCTAGGATACATCCTATTAATGAGATGTGTGAGAAGCTATATGCTTATAGCATATATATATTTGGAAAGTAGTCAAAATCTCTAACTCGAATTCAATTAAATTAAGATTGGTTACATGAATTTTTATCATTCATTCATTTTTATTGTGGGTTATATTTTCAATTAATTTCAAACTTGTGACAACTCTCAAATTTCAACGGAATAATTTTACCGATACTTTAAATTACCCACCCATTATTATCATGTTTCATTGTTTTTTGAATTTAAAAATAAAATTATGACTTTGAGAGCTTTTATACAACACATCATAGTTTGATAGGTATAAATACTGAAAAAGAAATTTAACACAACCTAACCACTGCACTTTCTTTCACAGGATCCACCTACTAATAAATCATGAATCCACAATATTTGTTTTTTTTTTTTCTACTAATGGAGTACTTTGTTCTTCCTCTTCTCATTGCCCTTTTGAGGTTTATATTTTCTGTTAGTTGGAAAAACTAGTGAACATGAAGGGAAATATATATAGTTATTGACGAGATTTATAACTTATTATACAATATCACTGTATTGTATGGCGGCACGTTGCATCAATACAAATACAATACACGAAGTAATGCATCAATTAATTTTTTTTTTTTGGGACACATTATATAAAAATTGCCATGTATAAAATTTATGTTTCGAGTAAAATAATATGTCGATTATAAATTAAAATTCGTCGTGTAACATTGTATGTATATATATACATACAGAAACTTTAATAAAGCATCATTTTCCAGTCCTCACCTGTTAGTCATGATCTGTTCTTAATTTTGTACAGCAAATGGCAAAGAGCACCACTGCCCTTTTGTTGCCCCTTAAAACTTCCCTGGGTTGTGCATGTTTAGAATTAGCACTTGTGGCAGGTAGTAAGAAAAGGGGAGGGAAAAGGTAGAAAAATAAAATAAATAAAATATTAATTTATTATTATTATTATTATTATTATTATTATTATTATTATAGTAGTTAAGAATATGAAAAAGAAATGAATAGATATTTGAAAATGGAACTAATTTTTTATTTAATTAATCATACAAGTAAGTATATTAAAATAATTCTATTTTCCTCTACTCTTCGTTCTCTTCATTAAAATCTTGCTCTAAAGATGGACATAAATGTCTCTAGGACTGTGTTTAATTTGAGAGATTAGATAATGGAATATACGTAATACTTTGAGATAATATATGGAATTGGATATAATATGAGATTAATTTTTTATAAGATTATTTTTTTGGTATTTAGTTAGTGGAATATATAGTGGGATAAAAGATGTAATTTGATATGTGACGTAACAGAAAATAATTTTGAATTTTTAGATTTTGACAGGAAATAAATCCGAAAGTAGGGTATAAATAATAGCACACTCTCCATGGATTTTCTAATATGCTCATTTGACGGATATGTAATCCCACATACAACATCTCCCATTACACATTGACATTTCATTTGTAATATTCACGAATATACAATCCCTATCCCATATTTTTGTCCAGCACACAAACATGCACTAGGTGGATTCACAAGACTTAGGCTTAGTTTAAGAAGTCAGTTATTTAGCTTTTTTTTTGTGTTTGGAAAGGGAAAAAAAGTTAACGTTTTAGTAGCTAGCTTTTTTGGGAAGTATAATTTGACAGTTTTGCTCTTTAGAGTTTAAAAGAAATTTAAAATGTAAGAGATTAAATTTAGTAATTATAAAAAAAGACAAAAAAAAAAAGTTAAATAGCTAGTTATAAAAAAACTAAGTTTCCAAACGGAGCCTTACTTATTTGTTTTTTCTTAATGCATTTTTCGATATTTTGCCAACAATCTAGCCCTTTTTGTTGCCATTTTGAATGCCTGTTTCATGTAAAATTGGAAGATCCACTTCAGCTAAGTCTTTAATTAGTTTACAGCTAGCTAATTGAAGATCATATATATAGCTTATATATATATAGCTTTGAATCATCTACAAGTTCAGATTTGGAGAACCTGAACTCATGAAAAGAAAAATAGATCACAGAAAGAAATCTCTAGAGACTTGCAAAGAAAACTTGAAGTATATTTTGACACAGCCAGTCTCAAATTTGGATGAAAGGAGAGAGTTACGATAGATTGATGGCTAGCATAAAACACATTTATTTCTTATAAACGTAATTCAAATGAGAATGTCACGAAATGCATAACTATCGATAAAAATAAATGAAAAAAAAATTATTTGACTTTAACTAATTTAAAACTAAGATTTTGTTGACTTAAATTTAAGTGAACTATTTTTTTTCGGTAACCCAAAACCCCACCAGTTTATTATCGTCCTTAACGGACCGTATAGTCGATGGGTAAACCGAAAAATGTGCACCACTCTTCTCACATATTCGGATTCGTAAGAGACTCGAGCTCTAATGGGTACTATAAAAAATAAACCCACGTGCTACTTAAATTAAACTCCCAAGTAATTTAAGTAAACTATGATTATTGTAAAACTTTCTCTTTAATTTCTATGCATTCTTTAAAAACTCTAGGAATGATTGCTAATTGATGAGTAGATGAAAGGAGTCCTTTGAGGGACCAATATAATTATATATATATATATCAAAATTTAGTTTGTCAAAACTTGATCTCATGAAATAAGATAACTTCTCTGTCTCTGAAAAGTTCCGAAACTTGGATGTGAGGAAGCTTCAGGGCATATTTTTGAAACTCACCCCCAGGTAACTCTATAATTATATACATTCTTAAGATTTCACGGTATGAAAATCTCGTGTTCTAGATTATTTATTATTATTTAGAGATGGAGTTTAATTTCAACTCGTATGTATTACATCACAAAAGAATAATTTTATCATTGCTCCTTAAAAATAATATTAATATGATGTTATTTTTTCTTCTAAAAATAAATGAACAAAGATATTATTACACTTTGTCTCATGGACTTTAACTTAAAAATATAAACCACTTTCGTATAAAAGTCAACATATGACTTCTATTATTTGGATTAAAATGTTAAATCAACAGAAATTATTACAACTAACTTGTTTTTTGCGCCTTACATGCCGCGGAGGTTTATAAGTAATTGCCAAAAAGAAAAAAAAAAACATTATTAAGAAAAATTGTCACACGCCTAACTTAAATTATTCGGGACGGACGGTATGAGAATATAGGAATTAATTAAAACAATTAAAACTTGTATCAAGATCAAGTCATAACATAACAACATTAATCAGAGCAACTAACATACGTCCCTCATTCCCATATTTAAATAAATACAATGATATCTCATGTTTTCACAAATATTAGGACCCACACTCTGGGTCGCACAAATAGAATACAACAGTTCCGTAAAATATAAAATATCCTCCAAGTCAAACTATCGGTCAACTCAATTCTGGGTGATCATTCCCCGACCTCGCTGAATCACCTGCAAAGTGAGTGGGATGAGCTAACTAGCCTAATAGGTAGGATAGTGCAAGTGTGTCCTAGTGTACATATATATAATACATAAAATATATACAATCGCATAGTATAAATATGCATATCTCATGCTATGAGATGAAATGAAATGCAATGACCATGCATTCTAAATTTTTCATCTACCTTCAACATTATTCTGGGACGGGTGACACTTAGTAAGACTTTTAGCCGAGACACGCGCGATCACGAAACACACCGTTTCAGCGTTGACGGCAAATACATATACATATATATATCTCATATTCCAGTGGGGAACCGAGTTACACCCCCACAGGTGTAAAACTCAGGGGCTCCGAGTTCCGAGTTACAACCCCTGGCCCTTTCGTTAGAGAACCGAGTTACACCTCTGGTCAGGCGTCCACCTATCTCAGGCAGATATCTGCTTATTCCAAGCAGATATCCAGCTACAGTTCGGAGAAATCGTCAAGTCCATAACCCTTATTAACGTCCTAATTCCGCATGACTAAACTCTAGTCATGTTTATATAATTTAGAGATCATTCGGTGTTATAAAAATCTATTTCCTCAATTTCATCAAATCAATACAAATAGCACTCATGCCTCGGCACGTCACAATCTATAGCACTCTCGGCCAATCCGTATATATCATTTTCACCGGATAAAACTATCTCAATCCTAATACACATGACATGCTCAATCATAGATTTAAACATTAACTCAATATAAAAACGTATTCACATTCATCTAATCCATAATTTGAAATCCATTTAATATTTATAAAATGCATATAAACACGTTTGGGGTCTAAAACAATCATTAGGGATTCAAAACTAACCAACCCACACAAAGTGGGTCTCGGCCGTCCGGACGCCCTCTTGGAATCGTCCGGACACCCGTGGCCTACAACCCCCTCTAGTTCGCTCCAACTTTGATCCAACCTCGTTTTCATCCAATCTCAGCCTCGATTTCACCCAAAACTCAAATGGAACTATTCCCACATATAAATATCATGTTTTTATAATTTCAATTTAAGAAATAATTAAAAAACATGCAAGATCCATCAACATATATGTATATATATATACACACAGACACATATATATATACAACTTTCTTCACATCTAACCAAATCATGCATATATATATACAAAAATGATCCTTACGATGTCTAGAACAAGAATCTAAGTTCCACCTACCTTGAATCTGAAGAAAAATGGAGAAAAATGAAGAAAACCGTTTTTGCCTTCGAACTTCAAACTCCGATTTCTCCCATCTCGCGAAACGAATTGCACCACGTTGCTCACGGCGTCGAGATCTCCCTAGATCGACTAATCTCCAGCCTCAACTCTCTCTCTTTTCTCTCTTCCCTTCTTTTCTCTCTCTCTTCTTTCTTTCCCTCTACGTCGGCCGAACCAACCAAAAGGAAAAGGAAATGAACCAAAGAAAAAGAAGAAAAATAAAAGAAAAATAAATGGTTGGGCCTGTGGCCCATTTTGTCCAACTCAATACTCATCCAAGCCAAACTCAACCCCGGAAAAAATATAATAATTAATGTACGCTCCATTTAATTATTTTATTTACTCAAAATAATATAAATTTAACCAAATTAAAAATACTGGGTGTTACAAAAATCGATACACATCTGTTCCTAAATTTTGTATATAATCTCTTTAAAAAATACTTGTTTCAGTTTAACATAAAAATGTAATTTTATCAATTTATTTTTTGTGAAAATATTTTTTTCTCAAACCAAGTTTGATTCATGAGACATAAATTTAGTTAAATTCAAGAGTTTCTCTAAATTTTGCAATTTAATTAAAATAAAATGGGTTATGCGATGACTTTTATACCAAAGAGAGTTCATGGCTTTTTAGAGTAAATCTCAAATGAATGATGTTTAACTACTTCTAATAAAATTGGATTTGAGTTGATAGGATATGTTACTCATCATATGGCAATGATTAATTTATGCTATATAAAAAATTTAAAATCTTTGAATATTCATTAATAAAATTACATTTGTGCTAAAAAAAGTAAGAGTAATCTTACGTTTGATTGGAGAGACAAAATGATCGAAGATAAATAGTATTATATAATAATATATAAAAATTAAATATAATATGGAATTATTTTTTATTGTTTGATTGATAGAATTTAAATTATGATAAGAGATATGATTTAATATAAAATTTAATTGGAGATAAATTTTAGACATATGAATTTAGACTAGAAACAAATCTAGGGTAAAAGATATATCTCTTCTCTCAAAATGTCATATCTCAACTTTAAGAAATTAATCATTCCAACTAAAAATCCCGTCTTTATTAATAACTCATCCAATCTGCTCTTTTACCCTTTTTTTACTCTAACTATGATGGATTACTGTCTTAGATGCAACTTTTGTTTTGGGTGTTTGTAAAACCATCTTTCAAAAAAAGTTGATAATTTTTTCTGTTGGGTGTTTGGTTTGTCAATCCAAAAAAATTTGAAAAGATTCATTCAAACGCGATTTCAATTATCCATTCGAGTGGATGCTATTCTAATTTTCAGAGAAAGTTTATAAAAGTCAATAAAAATTGATAAAAATTAGTAAAAAAATGATAAAAATTGACAAAAGTAAAGATTGGATTTTAGAAGGCTACTGGTGAAACGAGATGGACGTTGCAAGTCTTTTTGTGAGACAACTGGGGTGACTTTTTTCACAGGGCAAAAGGATTATAATTTGGTAAAGCAAATTCCTTGCCTGATGAGTCTCAACCCAACATTACATTCTGTTGCCAAGATTGTTTTGCTAGCATATTTCAATTAGCACAAAATGAATTTTCTTTTTCTTAAAATGATATAGAAAACTAATTTAAACATATATAAACATTAATTCAAAAAAAAAAAAAGAAAAAAAAAACAATATTTTACTTTTTGGCTGTTCCTACTCCCCCATCATCTTTACACCTCCTCCTTTTAAATAAGAAATCCACGACATAATTAGACAAGTCCATTACCCAAATTGATTTAAATAGAAGAGAAATAAATACTTAAAAATTAATTTTTCAATAACCCTCCCAAAAAAATAAAAATAAAATAAAATAGAAATGAACCAAACAAAATTTTGAACAATAAATGGCCAAAGCAGCAACCACACCAAGCCACCACTTCCCCCGTACATATTACTGTCCGGAAAAAAGGAAGGAACAAATATTAAAAGTTGACATTGTCATATTCAGATGCGAAATCGAGTTTATTTCATCTTCGTATTAAATATTTTCAAATTTAATATATATGTTAAATAAATATTTATTTACAATCGAGTTAAATTCAGGTGAAAGTCAAATGTTGTGGTGTCATTTCGGCCCAATTTGGTAACGTTTCAATTTTCTGTTTTCATTTTCAAAACTTTGAAAACTTATAACAAAAACATGTTTGTTAAAATTTATTTTTCCTTTTTTGCTTCCAAAAAAATAAAAACGACAACAGAAAAATAAAAACAAGAAAAAAGTATTTTCACTCTATTTTCTTTTTCTGTTGTAAATATTTTAACCCCCTTTTTAAACACTATCCATTTTAATATAATA
>JAVXUM010000021.1:1757210-1771838 GCA_035590655.1 Pouteria glomerata | reverse complement strand
GTTTTTAAAAAATTTTCAACACTTTTCAGTACACCAAACACCCCCAAACTATAAAGGTATTTGGTGTAATGAATTTTGTTAAAAAGTTTTAAAATATCTAAAAATCTCTAAAAATTTATCTTGTTATATGAATTACAAACTCATAATTTATTTTAAAAATTTATTTTATTATACAAATTACGAACTCATAATTTATCTTATTCTATTTCACTTTTTATCACATTAAACACCTATGAAGGAGAATTGAGTTGCCGGTATTAACACGCTCTTCCACCAAGAGGAGGCTACACCCCAGATCAAGATCAACCAGCAGCCTCATATGGTAACGTATGCTTGAAGCCCACTCTGATGAGTCCAGTATCTTTTTCTATGTGGGCCCCCTCTTATTCAAACATTGCCAACCCTTCAAAACCAAATTGCCCGGAAGTTGCTTGGAAAATCTTGACACAATGTGCTTTATTGAAAAAGGGGGCATCCAGCAGCCCTCCTCCGTTAGAAAAATTGCCAGCAATTTTTTCCACCAACCTCTCCTTAATTTGTTGTCTAGGAAAATAAAATCTGGAAATAATTTACTTTTTTTTTTTCAAAAACATATTTGTTGGGTAAAATAATTTCCAATTGTTTGATCAACACTGTGGTGTGGTTGGAGCAACTAATGGTTTAGAGTGATATTTAGGTGTTTGGTGACAAATTACATTTTTTAAAAATAAATAGTGAACGATATTGACTTTTGTAGAGAACTCTGTCGGAACAATTTTGAAATCCGTCGAAACGGTTTTCAAATTTCTTCAAAAAATATTGACAATGGGTCATGTTTGGTAGTTTGGATAATAGTGGTCACATTAAAAAAAAATTACAGTTATTCTATTAATCGAACTCGAGTTATATAATTTTTTCTAGAGTTGTAATAGATGTGAATGTGCAAAAAGTAGTAGAGAATTTTAAAAATTTTGAGAGTTTTTGAAAGTTTTTCAGCGTTTTTTAGAGCCCCAAACACCCCCTATATGTTTTTCAAGAAATTAAAAAAAAAAATTCTCCTTCGGTTATTGAAATAATTCAAAAGTTAAACAATTTGAAAACATTGTACTCGATGAACCATGGACTGGGAGACGTTCAGAGACAAATGGTGAGAAACATTGTTAGGAGATACGATACTATTTAAGAGAGGGGGAAAAAAAGAAGAAGAGTGAAAATAAGTTATGACGTGAGGGTATTTGCACCCTAGCAATTTCCTCCTCTTATACTCTACTTTATTTTTTTATTAATTAAAATTACATAGTTGTCTTTCTTATCATATGTTTTGTATAGTTATATAATGTTATAAATACTTTTATATAAAAATTAAATTCAAGACATATTTATAATCTTTAAGTACCTTTATCTTATAAATAAAAATATTTTTTTTAGACAAATCATAAAGTAGAAAATTTATCAAAATATTTTTGTTTGTCTATTTTTATTATTAGTAGAAAAGCAATTACTATTTTACTTTTTAAAAACAAAAATCGCTTATATATGATATGAATAATCTTAATATAATAAAAATTTTAAATTTTAAATTTGATTTTTAAAAAAATATTTCTGTTATAAAAAATTAAATTAAAATTTTTAGAAGAAAAATATTTATGGTTTGTTTGATAAATCTAATTTTTGATCAAAAGTTAATTTGTTTCTTTGTATAGCGATTTTTCTATTTGTTAGTTTTTTGCAATAATTTTTTTTTTTGAAAAGTTTATATAAAATTCTACTAAATGACTTAAGGGTATTGAGAAAATTAGAATGATAAAATATTGTAAAGAAAAAGATACAAAAGAAATTAATTTATAATTTGAATAAGTTAGAAATTAAAATAACATAAAATATAATTTTATATGCTTTTAAAAATACAAATAAAATTTATTTTAATCTTTAAAAAATATATTTTTTTTCCATTATATTGTACCACAGTAGGCCTAATGATGTTTCTTTGAAATTTGTAAAAGTTTATTTAAAAGGATAATTATGTAAATTCAAATTATATAAAATAACTATTTAAAAGAAGAGGAATTTTATAATTTTACGAAATGAAAAAATAAGACGGAGTGGAAAAATCATTTTAAAATATAATAAAATTTATTTCACTTAATAAAAAAGTAAATAAAGTTTTTAAATAAGTAATAATTACCTTCCTACTTATAAAAAAAACTATACAAACAAAACTATTTTAGTAAGTTGCCTATTTTATGGTTTGTTTAAAAAAAATATTTTTATTTATAAAATAAAAATATTTATGAATTATAAATTGTCTTGAAGTGAATTTTTGTATAAGAGTATTTATGGTATTATAACTATACAAAATATATGATAAGAAAGAAAGAGAGAACAATTATATGATTTTAATTAGTAAAAAAAATGAAGTAAATTGCAAGAGAAAAATAGTGAAGTGCAAATAAGTTCACTCTGAGTTATATTTTATTTTGATTGTTGTTAATAAATTTCTCACCAACATATATATATATATATATGTAACCCTCAAATAAAACAATAGCCTTATTTAACCCTCTTTCTTTTGGGCTTTCAACTTAATAGGAGGAAGTACCGGGTCAAACCCGCCAGACAGTTCTCATTTGGAAAGAGGCATTGTATGACTTTATTTTGGATTCCTTGTATCAGATAATAAAACGATTTAAACCTTCCTAGAAAACCCTAAATCAAAAAGCAATACACATAACTTCTAAAATATGCCAATTTAGTTTCAAGTACCCCATATCAAACCCATAAAAATGAAAGACAGTTACAGAAGATGTATGTATCTATATACTAATTAGGAGATAATACCTTCACTAGAACCCCCAACCCCCATATAAATATACACATAAAATCAATTTTGACTTTGGCCCTTCAAACCCTTAATTAAATCAATCAATATCTCTCTCTCTCTCTCTCTCTCTCTCTCTCTCACATAGCCCGGCAACCCACCAATCAAGCAGTGGAAGAGTTGACCAGCTCATCATCTTGAGGACTAAGAGAAGAGGTTGCTCCAAAAGCTCCGGATATATTCCAAAACTGCCCAAAATACAACCTTAGGGAATGGTATCTCTACTTCCAAGCAATGAAAGACTCCTTTGGAAGAAAGTGTCTAGCCAGCCGGGAAGGAGACGAGAGCCAAGAGAAGAGCATCACCAAACCTTTCTTTCCTTGGAGTAACCCAAAAGCCTTCTCCTTATCTCTTTATTCTCCCCATTCATCAACCATCGTCTTCCAACAAAAGCAATCACCATGGACAAAAACCATTATGGGTTTGTCCTCATCCTCTCTCTGATCACGGCCCTTGGACTTGTCTCCTCTGCACTGTGCATTGTCTCTGAGTTCAAGAAAACAAAGGTCGTTTTTTGTCCTCATCCTTTTCCCAATCATTTTCTTTCCATCTATCTATCTATATGATATATATATATATATATGCGCGTGTATATGCTTCCAATGTTTGTTGTGTAAATTGTTCATGTCCTTGGATTTCTACAGAGCAAGAATCTCAAGTTGGATGGCAAGCTTTGTTTTTTGCCCGAAAGTCCAACATTCGGATTTGGAATTGCAGCTTTAATCTGTCTGGTCATTGCTCAGATCACAGGGAACTTGACAATCTGCAGAAACTTCTGTTCAGGAGGAAAGAGAACAAACTTGAAGCCAAGAAAACCAAAAATTGCAACCACTCTGCTGTTCCTTTCATGGTAGGTGATCTCTCCCTCTCATCATGTGCATATATGCCTATATTCTTGAATAAAATTATTGTAGAGGTAGTAAATTTAGGAAAGTGAAGACTCATAGCACATCAATTCGATTTAAACATCACAACCCATCTTAGAAATCTCAAACCTTCTCATTTCAACTTTTCTTTATGTGGACAAATAAAAATATTTTTGTTTGGACACAGGACTCCGAGATAGAACCTTCACACGTGGGACAGCTGGATGTGTCCTAATCTTTTGTTCACTTCCATAATTTCAACGGCTACGATTAGGAAAGCAGTTAATTGCTAGGGAAGAAAAGGTTAGAATTCCATATATATATATATACACATACATATACATCCACATCAGGAGGTGAAACTAAAATGGTGTAACTGTCCACAAGTGTTCCACGTCATTTTAATTATTTTTTTAATAAATTATTCTAGTTATCATTTAACATCGTCCGTGAAAAAAACATTAAAAATAGAATTAGAATGATGTAGCAGCCAATTCACAAGTGTTATGCATCATTCTGATTAATTCTTCAAGCAGATTTTCATAGTTACATAATGTCAGCCATGAGGGAAACATAGTCTGAGACAAATATATATATGTATATACAAATTATGGATTCCATGGGGGTTGCAGGATCAGCTTTGGAATTGCGGTTGTACTAATAAGCACAACCACAAGCATGAACAGAAGGCAGCCCTATGGCAAGGGATGGCTAAATGGGGAGTGCTATATAGTGAAGGATGGAGCATACATTGGGGCAGCAGTGCTAGTCTTGCTTAATGTTGGTTCAATCATTCTTTCAGCTACCACAACAATCAAGAAAAACCAAGCTGAACAAGCCCAAAAAGTGCATGCTCAAGTTTAAATGAAGAATAAATTGGTCTCACCTCTTCCCAAAGTAAAAAAAAAAAAAAAAAAAAAGGGATAAAGAGAGAAATTAAAACACCCCCACCTTCATCAGAAGCAGACATTGGAGGAAAGACAACTGAGAATGAAGAAGAAGACAGGTTGAAAAGTACTTTTTTGTATTTGGTATACTTTTGGGGTGTGAATGGAACATGGAATTGAAAAGAAAGAGTTCACCCACTTGGATATCTGGCCCCTTCCTATTATCGAATGTCAACGAACAAATAATTTTATTTTTCAACAGCCAAACAAGAGAAAAAGATGGTTTCTTTTTGCATATATTCCCCCAAGTTGGGAGTGATATTGCGAAAGCCTGTGATGCGGATCCCCTTCAATTAGATTTTATTTTTTTCTTGAAAAAATCAAATGAATTCTAAATGCAGTTTGTATGCATACGAGCGGGTGCTTTGTGTGAGGAATGAGAAATTGAGTCAATGCACCCACAAATGGGCGAGTCAGCTAGGCAAATGGTCCATTTTATTTATCTACTTCAGCCCCATCAAGCTTCCATTCCATGAATCCAACCCCAAGAGAAATAAGCCAAAACTAAAAACATACAAAAACATGACACGGCAGTAGGAATGACAACAATCATAAACGAAATATAACGTAAAGAAGAGAATATAGACGGCATATTTGATAGGGGGGTAATAGCATGAGATAAATAAAACGGACACATCCAGCTCAATCCGGATACATATCCCCATTTGGGAGGGATAGATATAAAGTTTAGTCCTCATATATAACATTGCAAATCAAACACAAAATTAAAATCAATTTAATTATTAAAAAAAAAAAAGAGGAAAAAGAAGGAGGAGGTCCCCAATCCCCCATTTATATCCCATAAACAAGCAATCACAGACTTTGTACCAACCATATCTGTTTTACGTTTACTGCCTCGGTTGGTTTGATTGGCTTTGAGTGAGTGGGATTTAGACAAGGCATGTAAATGGCAAAATATGTGGCAGCTTCGTGCAACATGCCAAAGTGCTTCCTTTCCCATTACAAACCGGATTATTCTTCATCACCGTGTACACAGCCCGTGCGAGTGGAAACCATTTCAATCTTCACTCAGAATTTGTCAGAAAGGAATGGAAATACAGCAAGGAACCACCAATTGAAATATATTTTATTTACTTTAGGAAGATAAAAATTGTGCACACTGAAACACACATTTCTAACAATAATTGAGAGAGAGAGAGAGAGATTGTTCCAAATGTTATGAAAAACATTAAAAAGAAACTGATCTGTTTACAAAGAGCAAAGTAAAATGGTTTTAGCAATCAACAGACATTTGCTGTAAACATTGTACCCAAAGACTTAATCTAGGCAATATTACCACAACCAAAAGTAAGTTTGTACTTGGAGGAAATCAAGGATGAAAGAAAAATATGAGAGAGAAAGAGAGAGAGAGAGTGTGAGAGAGAGTGTGAGAGAGAGCAAGTTTAAAACTGATCCAACAAAACTAGTCCAAACTTAATTCCCTGCTAATCCATTCATGGAAAACAGTTTCCCAAAAAGTACACAAGGCCAGACCATGTGCCCAAAAAATATACACAAGCCTGCCATGATTGGCGGTTGCAAAGGTTTTCATCAAGTCAGTCAATGCAGAATATCTCCAAAAGTTTCCACGAAAGTCATCCTGATATAGGTTCCTCAAATTGCGTGAATAACAAAGAAATAAAAGGCCAATAGCATGACTTCCACACACACCAGCAAGCAAGCATGTACCTTTGGAGCATTCAATATTCAAATATCACATTTGAAAACTTCCACCACCACCCCTTCCACCGTAGTTATATCCCCTACCCCAGTTACAAGGGCCCCGGTAGTTCCCACCACGTCCACCTCCATAACCTAGATGAGGTCTCTGGCGAAAACTGCCAAACGTCTGGGCAAAAAAGTAATAAATCAGTAAGTCGTCAAACAACTAGTGCCTCCTCCTAACACTGTCAAAGTGAAAATCATTAAAACAATTGGCAAACCTCTGTATCAAGCTTCATACGCTCTGAGAACCTATTATGCCCACCCCTTGGTCCACGTGCATTACAAGATATCGTGTCAAAGAAGTCATCCTTGTTATATGCGGGCTGTACACAAACGCAACAATTGCTTTCAACGCTATAATCAATACAGACGCAAGTCAACAATACCATTCACACCACCCATGACTCCAAACTGCTCTAATCACATTGCAAAAACGATGGCAACAGAAACAATATCACACAGGTTGATATACAAAGCTTTCCAAAACTTACTTTAGGATCAGGCTTCAAAGCTAAGCCATCACCCCCTTCCTGCCCCAAGTTCTGACTAACTGCATTGTCCTCAATCACCCGTGTTTCATCCCCCTTATTTGCACCAAGATAACCCCATACTTCATCCTTTTTAAACTTTTCATTCATGGCTTCAAAATCAAATTCCTCAGTGAAACGTGGCATAGAATGTTGAGTCTGCGAAAATTATGTGGAGAAAAATAAAAGCCAGAAAACTTCAATCATTCAGAGGGTACCATAATGTTCATGCAGAAACCAGTAACAACAAAAACTAGGAACCAAGCCTTATATCTGTGATTCATTTAACAATGAAAAGCAAGAGAACATGACATACATCAAGTATATCAAATCATAAAAATGGTATTTCATTCAACCAACCACAAATTGAATAACACATTCACCAATTCCAAAAGACACAAAGCAACATTTGGTCAACCAGTTATCTAATCAAAAAAATTGATTAGCTGCATCCACATGCATATCAAATTTGAATAAATAGCTATTAGCCCCAAATATTACCCAGCATACCTCAAGACTATACACAATCACAGACAAAAAGAAGAAATTAAAAAAATTAATAAATAAATAAATAAATGTGGAGAAACTTTTGTGATAAAAATACTTAACAAAAGATCCCAAATATGCCCCACCTGTTATTATCTATATCCACTTTTCTATTATTATCCTCTGCAGCAGCAGCTTCCAAATTTAAGAAACTCAAGTTCGCAGTGTGAAGTATAATGATAATTGATACATTTCGTTTCAACACATCTCTCTTAGAATTGATTTGATTTTAAAATAAAGAATTAATTTGATTTAATAAATAAAATTTCGTGTATGGAACACATTTTAAATTTAAAAATTGAATTGATTTGTTTTAAAAGAAATACCAAGCATAACCATGTTAATAGAAAATATGATAAATGAGGATAAGTTTGTTCACTTACTTAGATGGCTTAAGAAAATAATAAATTCTTATCAAATTCTATTGTTTTAGATTGAATTTCAAATGATATAGAAATCCCAAAATTTAAGTTATAAAATAAAATCATATCCAACTTATAAAATTTTATTTTAATTCCAAACATAAGAATTGATAAGAATTCTCATTAAATAAAATCAAATCCTATCAAATTCACCATTCTAAACGGAGTGATAAGTATTGAAATTGCTCTTGAACCATGAATTTTCCAAATTCGAGCCCAGTATAAATAGCTTAAGCTGAGCTCAAATAAGTTAAAACTCAGCTCGTTCCACCCCTAAGTCCAAGGGCAGCCCTCCCAGCCTTTATAAAGTTTAAGCTAGTGGTTAGCTTTATGCATCATGAGTGGGTGGAGCTTTGATTGGGTAATACCCAAAAAAAATGTTCTTACATATTTTTTAGCATATCAGCAATATGAAATCCAAGTACGTTTATTTCTTAAAAGCCTTCCTTTTAATATGATGGCACCCACAAAATTGTTGTTTCTGACAAAATGGCAAGTGTAACACTATTGTAGATGCTGAGATCAAAATATAACAGATCTTACTGAGATAAAACAGTTTCCAGAAGGAAAGCATTTTCACAAACCTGTTGTGCAGAGAGTGGCAATGGCAATAGTGGCGCTTGATCTGCCGGAGTAGAAATTGAGGATGACAAATTTGGGGATGCTGAATTCAGAGCAAGCACAATTTTCTGATCAGGGTAGGGGTTCTGCGTGGAAGAAAGTGTAGGTGGCCTAGGCTGTGCCAACTGATCTGGAGTTAACAAAGTTGTTTCTAGCTTTAACAAGGGGCCTAATGTGGAATCTGTAATGGAAGAGGCAGAACAAGGCAATGACTGAGAGTCATAATTGGCTTTACCAACAATTGGAGCTTCAATAGCATTCATGTTTTGGCAAGAGGAAGGAAATGAAGACGCGGTTAATCTATTAGCAGTCAGAAGTGCAGGATGAGAAGGCAGAGATGTCTTTACAGAGGAGGAAAGCATACTGGACAAAGTAGAATGCTGATCTGGAGTAGGTGTCGGAGTTGTATTCAAATGGACAGAAGTCGTAAGTGCAGGTGCAGGAGCAACAGCACCTGACGAATATGCCAATCCCATGGCTGCAGATGCCGGAGTTGCAGAAGGCTGTAAATGATTCTGCATCATTACAGGCAATGATGTAGCAACAGACGCAGACACTAATGGGTTAGGGAGTTGTGGAGTGTAAGGGAAATTGCTAGATGTTCCATGGTATCCAGGCCAGGACATTGGCATGGCTGAAGATGCCAAATTGCCATTTTGACTTTCTTGCAGAGAACCCCCATGACCCACTGAAGTTCCAGATTGATATAAAGGCAATGTGACAGGATAGGCCATACTGACTAAACCAGGGGGTTCTTGGTAAGAGGTAAATGGTGTTGAAGGTGCTCCTCCAACTGAAACTGATTTTGATGAACTTGAGGGGCCCACCAAGCTGCGTGACTGCACAAAAAGTGAATGAGAAGAACTTAAGGAAAATTACTGGAACGTTATCACATGTTTTTCTCCATGTATGTATTCACCAAGGAATTTAATACCTGTATGATTGCAGGGTCATTGTGTATCAGCTCCTCCCTTTGAGCAGGAGGCGAGGACTTCACTTGCAAATCCTGAAGTCAAATAAATAATCAGAAACCCATAATTGAAATAGAATCATAAATGACAACTCTATAACTTTCCTTCTATAACTCATGAGGAGAAAGAAAGCCACTGCTGCTCATTGTTGTCCCCCACTAGGCACTGTCTGGTACCCTTGAACAGTCTAAAGAACTAAACATGGGATTTGTTCACAGAAAACCACTACCCTCACACTCAAAACTGACGTCAATACAGAGAAAATGGAGACCCTCGTCAAAAAATAAAAAGAAAAATGTAAGCATCGTAGTTCTAGACAGAGAAGTTACTATTCTTCTCTTTCTGCAGCCTACGCTAATAATGATTAAATTTTTACACTTCTGAACTAATAATTTAAAAAAAAATAATGCAAGTACTTTAAATATTTTTTTGATAGAATACCGTATATATTTGGGATCCCCAGGGCTTGCTATGAAGGCTCAAATGCTATTTCAAAAGATCAAAGGGAAGTTTAAACTGCAAATCCAACAAGATCTGTTCAGACGGAAGTTCCTTATATTATTTTTTGAGACAACCAACTAGCCAAAGAAGTACTTCAATTTGTTGGAAAGAAATCAGATTCTGCAAAAATGAGGAAAGGATTTCACTTGACATCCAGTCAGCCAACTAGAGAGAATTTTCTATGGCTAGAGAAGCAATATACTTCAGCATTTCATAGGTTGCTGTTGCACCCCTTAATAGTGGATTTGGCTTTACTAATTGTCCATGTACTTTATAGTTTGTCACTCCTTTCTTATACTTTTCTAGCCTGTCACTGTCGCCATTTTCTCATAATTTCCAGGGGATGCTTTACCATACCTATCCTCTAGTCTAAAAATAGAAATTATGGTTACCACAAAGTATCAAAAGACTACATAAATGACCAAGCGGAAATGTGAGGTTGGCCTTTGATTCAGTGTTTGTCACATTCTTGCCTGAGTCTCCCTCCATATCCATGTCACAATTTACATCTAGAAACGCAATCCTGAAACAGAAGGTGGCAAATGTAAGAATGAAAATCTAATCCCTACACAAAAGCCAACCACTCACAATCCTTCTTAGGGAAGGATTTCAGTTGGATCCCCAGCCAGCATATTAAGGCAAAATTTATATGGCCAGAAAAGTGATATTTTTCAGCATTTTAAAGGTTTCTGTGCACCCCTTAAAGGCAGCGCATTAGATTTGATTGTCGTGATTCCAAAGTACTTTCCAGTATTTCACACTTTCTAATACTTTCCAGGAGAGAACATACTCTCTGTTGTTCAAATACAAATTTTGTTTATATCAAACGAAAATAAAATGAATAAATGAATAGCTAGCATTTGATTCAATGTTGTTCCATTCTCACTTAAGACTCCCTTCATATACAGCTTGCAGTTACAAATTTAGAAACCTACTGCCATAACTGGAGGTGGAAATTGTAAAAATGAAATCCAATCCCTCCATAAACACCAAAGACTGCACAAAAAAAGATAGTCTCCCCAGCCTCCTCCACCTTCCTCTAGGGCAACACCTGTGCCCAGACACAGATCATTTTATCAATCATGGCATCGCCATACAATGCCAAAAAAAACAGACATCACAGCACAAAGCTCCCTAGGCACCGAGCAATGATTCAATACTCAGAAGACAATTGGTTTACTACCCCCTCCTGTTCGCACATGCAATACCACTCTGCTAGAGATTTACCTCTAAACTCAGGAGGTCGTCTTACCAATCTAATGCCATAAAGAGGCAATTCTCCACAAAGAGAGAGAAGAGAACATTGAACTGATAAATCTAACATAATTGTGCACAAAAATAATACAATCTAGTTTATAGGCTTGCTTAATTAAAAGGAAATCACATCCCAAGCTCTAAAGAGGAAAATTGAAGTCGAAAACTAAAAATGGATAAATTATGCTAATGGCAGAGAGCGATGATAAAAATTTTTGTACCCAATTGAACCATGATTTTGACTCTAGTTCCCTAGCCAATGAGTAGTGTTAGCACCCTTTTTTTCTCACTAAACACTTGGTTTAAGTTCATTTTAGATGGGTTGCTTACATGCATTTCAGGAAAATCAAGAGCGAATGGAGATTTTATAGGCCAAAAGGATGAGAATAAGCGCATGAAGATGCTTGGAAAGGAAATGAGAAGTATAGTGTGATTAAAAGGAGGTATCAAAGAATGATTATCCAGGGAGAATTCAATAGAAGAATAAAAAAAGCATCCAAAGAACAAGAAAAGAAAGTAGAAAAGCCAATACCACTCTGGCATTCGAACCCCATACAGATGCCATCACAGCCGTCACCATCCGCACTCTGCCTGGACAACAAAGAGCGATTTTTCAGACTCCGTCACTGTCCAGACCACATTTGAGTGCCATGATGCTACAGCTTAAAAACTTTTTAGTTTTATTAAGGATAGTTTAGTCTTTTTGTAAGGTTATTACACCTATTTAGGGTAAGTTCTACATAAAGAGAGGGTAGAGAGGCTAAGCAGTTGGCTTTTGTTTTCATATTGAGCTTTAGATAACAATTTTCTACACTTTTTTCTACTTTTATGCACTATTAATCTAGATTTAGTCGGATTTCAATGGTTTTGCTCAATTTCATTGTAATAGCTAAAACAAAAAAGGGTAACCCAATGTACACCGCATTGCGATATCATGTGTGCACAATGCTTGATGAGGAAATAAGCATGGCCCTCATTTGGCAAAAAAGTTGAACTTTTTTCCAGAAGTTACATATTTGGTAGAAAGTTAACTTTTTATATGTTTGTTAAAATTTTGAAATTGTTGCAGAATCTTGCAACTTTTGGAAAAATTTTCAATTATTTGGTGTGTGTGTGTGTGTGTGTGAACTTTTTATGCATTCGGTAAAATATTCAATTTTTTGTAAAAAAAAAAATCAATATTATGTACTTACCAAAAAATGTGCGTTCTGGTAAGAAATTTAACTTTTTTTTTTCCCAAAAGTCAAATTAGTTACTCGAGACATGGTTCGTTATGGTACACGATACGTGTATGAATAAGCGGTTCAATATTTTGTCAATACGCACTACGAATGGGGAGGCTTAGTTAGAAGCGCTATTTCGGGTTGCAGTTTGTTTATGGATGGCCAATTCATACGTATCCATATATAGATATACACAGTTTGAGACAATTTCAATAGACATTAGAAGAAACAAGTAAAATAATACGTAATTCTCATAATTCATAACATAATCTCAGTAAATAGTCTAAGTTCTAGATTCCAAATATCTAAGCAAACGAGATAAAACAAAAGATAAACCCAATATAATATTTCAATTAGTAAATAAACTATTGCATTCTCACTTTTCTTCCCCATTCATTTCTCTATGCTATAGAATATAAATTAATTTTTTTGTTAAGGTCGCCATATTTCACAACCCACATTGCAAATGAATCGTGATTGGGACCACATAATCAAGATAGCAGTTCCATAGGGGAGTGAGGATCCCGATAACTATGAGTCAAACGTCGGAAAATTTTAAAAAATGTGTTGGCTGCCAAAAGGGGCCATGATTACCCAAAATCATTTAAAGGTCAAGAAGCGCCTTCCATGAGTCAAGGACATCAAAAAAAGAACACATCTCCTAATTTAAATTAAATTCCAAAAAGTAAGAATATATAAAATAATTGATAAGCGGACATCCAATTCCCTAAATATTACTCCATCCAAAAATCATTTAAAGGTAATCTAGAGGCTTTCCTTCCATAAGTCAAGAACATCAAAAAAAGTATGAATTTATAATTAAACCCCAAGAAGTAAGAATGTATAAAATAATTGATAGGCGGACTTCCAATTACCTTAATGTCACTCCCTCGAAATAGAATGTATTCATACACTTTATCACTAGGAAGAATTTGTGGGCCATCTTTCTTTCGACCCTCAGTTCCATAAGACTTCACTGCAACATTAAGCAATGCATGTCTTATCAAAAAAAGAAAAAAACATTAAGCAATGCATATAAAAGGCTTAGTGCCTGTAGCAAGATTGTACAACAACTAGCTGTGTATTCATCCAGCACATCAGCTACGAATTAAGCTACACAATTAAATCTAATATTAGATTGTACTAAAAATCTTCAACCATATCTAGATCATATTTGATTAACCTTAATTTTTTAAATTAAAATTATCCAAATAAGCAGCAAAGATCAGAACTAGTCACATTTACAACCAAAACCCTTCCACCTTCCAAACAACAGTATGTTACCCAGTACGAAATGATCAATTAACAAATGACACAAAACCCTAACATAAGAGAGGACATCCCCTGAAAAGGGCTCCCCCAGCTGGGCATTGGGTCTTGGATTCATATCACACATCTGCCCCAATCCATGACCTCCAATGTACCCAAAAAAACAATTCCAACAAACTAGAAGAGAGGTAATCATATTGTGTCAAAAATTCCTCTAAATACAATGTTTCACAAGTCAATCATGAACAAATAAAAGAAATATTAATACAAGCTTATGCAACTCATGTAAAAACAACTGAGTTTTTGAGCATAATGTAATCAGAACTTGCCAAGGAGAAGGAAACAAAACGAAAGAAATAGCATTACTCAAAAGTGAATGTTAAGACAGTTTTATACTTGCAATCAAATACCATGAAAATAACATCAATATCCATAAAGCCCAAGCAATCTTTTTCCAGTCGATGCATTGTAAATTGTAGACAAATTCAGAGGCCAAGCATTCTTTCTGGAAAATAAAATAAGTCAAGAGATGCAGATTGTCTTCCCATATTGACACAACGGCAGGGCATCTGGTGAGATAACGTTCTCAAATATGACAAGTTGATCCTGAATCCACAAGAACCAAGCAAGAACACAAAGTTTTAAGAAAATCTCAATTTGATTAATAACTCGAATGGTTTTAAAGTGTTCACAAGAAGTCCTATTTATAGAGAAAACCAATTTAATCCTAATTCAGATGGATTTCCTAAGAGTATCCCCAATCAAACTTTGAAAACAAATCTTATCCTACTCCCTAAGGATTACAACATAGCTTTTGACTTAAAATTAAAGACAAGTAACTAATTAAAACTCCCATACTAATTCTAAATAAAATCAGAAAAGAACCTACTCCAAAATAT
>JAVXUM010000021.1:1746280-1757110 GCA_035590655.1 Pouteria glomerata | reverse complement strand
AAACAAACTTTGAAAACAAATATTATCATAGTCCATAAGGATTAAAAAATAGATTTTGACTTAAAATTAAATACAATTAACTAATTAAAACTCCAATAATAATTCTAAATAAAATAAGAAAAGAAACTACTCCAAAATATAGTAGGAAATAACAAATTTGTCCTACATCACATATCCTATAAGATGCAAATGAACAAAACATTCTAAACTGACAGAGATTTACTTTTGTTTTTAATAAATAAGTGAAATTATAAAAAGTGCATCAAGAGAATGCCCAACAAAAAAAGGCTGTCCCAAGAACATCAACCTAAACCCCCATGTTCTCGGCAAAAGATAAAAAGGAAAATAAATCCATATCCTTTCTCCCCAAGTTCCACCTAAACAAAATATAAAAAACAATAATTTTCATCCTTCTATGCAAAGGAAATTCCAAACCTTGAAACGATTCTCAGTTCCTCTTACCCCAAAAGATTCACCCTAAACAAAACAAAACAAAAATCTGCACACTTTCCTTCATCTTTTATCAACGGGAGATGGCATGCAGAAACAAGACCCTTAGATTTCCATTTTTCTACAAATTGAGTTCCAAGAGACGATGATCCCATCATCATTATTTGTACACAGTTTTCATCCTTTTTTTCTTTTTCCTTTTTCCTTTTTTTTAATGTGAGGTGCTCGTACAGCAACATACCCACGGTCACAGAAAGTTAGAATGTGAATGAGATGAAATCTTAAATTATCTGCTAACCTGGACATAAGTCATATTCATGAACCATATGCATACGTCAGCACAGATTTCATGATAATTAAATTTCAAAATAAGCACATACCACAGACATCATGGCACAATCATGTTAGAAAGACTAATTGCCACTGAAAAAATTCATAAGGGCTTTGGTGCTTGTTCTTATCTATTTTTCGAATGCATTGTATAATGTCAGCATCTGTAGTTAAGCTTTGGTGGTGCTGGGATACAGGTTTTGATCCAGAAGGAAAAAGAAAGCTCAAAGGGTGGTACCTTTGCATCATGAGGGCTCTTTGACCCTCTATCTAGAAGGTGGAATTGATGGGATTTGATTTCATTTGGTGAAAATTATCACGAATTCTCATGTTTGGAATCAAAATAAGACCTTTACGAGCTGACTTTGATTTCATTCCATGACTCAAATTTTGGGATTTCCTTACCATATGAAATCCAACCCAAAACGATAAAATTTAATGAGAATTTATTTTCTTCTTCAGTCATTTAAGTGGATGACTTTGCTCGTATATCTCATACTATCCTATTTATAACAGAGTCAAATTTGGTATTTTTTCTCAAATTAATTCAATTTAGCTTAAGTTTTAAACATGAGAATGTTAATTCAGCTATTGAATTCAAACATGTGCTCCAAACACAAAATTTTATATATCAAATCAATTCAATTCCTTACTTTAAAATCAAATCAATTCCAAGAATAAAATGTTCCAAACGGAGCATGAAGCGAAAGGTATATGTGCATGTTTGATGGTTCTTGTAAATTGAAACTTGTCTAGGAAAGAAAATTTTTTCGAATCCTCTTTAATCCTTGTGGAATCTGTAGAGCTCAATATTTGAGTTCAGCTTTTAGCTCCTCTTGCATAGCAGTTCTGCTACATTTGACAGTCATTTATATACCTTTTTACCAATAGAGAGAGATTTACTTCAGAGAAAAAAATAAAAAAGAAAAACCACAACACTTCTCAAATATCTTGTTTTGAGTGAAAACCACTACAGTTCTCACTGTAATTGCAATTACTAATGAGAAGAGAAAATGACCACAAAAAAAATAGCTGGTAGATGGCATCAATTCCTTGAAAGCCTTTAATCATGTTAACTGGGATTAAGATTATGCAGCCAAAAAAATTGGTCAACTTTGAAAAATGATGTTTAATCATGTTTCTTCAGCTTATACTTTCTGACCGAGTAGATATCACCCAACACAGACAGGGATAATCGGAGAGAAATTAACAAGCTATTACAAAACAACAAACGTAATCCCAAGACACCTCACATTCCTGTGCAACTCTCTTAAACGTGCTACAAGAGAATGTGGGGTATTCCGGTTCAAGTCACTCCAGTCTCCAAGAACTTGAACGTTGTCTCTTATAAGTGAGTAGACTAAAGAATGTAAGGTCAAGCAAAATAGCCAAACTATGTAATCATAAAAATACTCTTATTCACATGTTCCTCACAATTATACCATTCTTTTGGTAAAGTCAACACTCCCCCCAATTACGATATTAAAAGAGAGGAAGATTGGAGAAATCATTTCTAACTCTCATGATATTGTTCCAAAGTCCACCCCTAAGTCTATCAGATGGTAACCCTAAACCAGTTCCCCCGTTAGAACCATATTTCCCTATGATCAACCTTTCTGCAAGCTCACTCCCAAGAAAGCCTCGACAACCACTCATACAAAACCACAGCAAAAGAAACATGAAAAGTCCCAAACCCTAGTTTAACACAAAAATTTAAAATTGATACACAAATGTATAAATACATACATACAATGATGTACCCGAACATTCCAAGAAAGTTCTCCCACCAACAAAGAAGTAGAATCGTACAAAATCACGGCAAAAGAAACGTAAATGTCTGAAACCTAGTTCAACACAAAAATTTAAAATTGATACGCACCAATGTATAAATGCATACATACAATGATGTATCTGAAGATTCATTGATGAATAGAGGTAAGAAAGCGTACCGTTCTTCAAGCCAAGAGTGGAATCTTTCGGGTTGAGGTAGTAAAGGATGCCCTCGTATCGAATCTCGTACTTCGACGTCAAACTAATCAAGCTACCTATGTACGAATCTACCGACGACGAGGAGGGCGGCGACGGCACCGGAGAAGATGACGAACTCGATTCACTGGCCATTTTCAAATGAGAGAAAAACCTTACTACCAATCGGAAAATGGAAGAAAAAGTGAACGAAACGAAGGAAAATTTTCGAGTCGTGCGTCGGTAAACCCTGAAATGTTTAGGGTTTCCTCTCTCACTGGTCTCTAAATTCTGTTGGAGTTTTCTAGGTAAATATTTACCTGTCACCCCACGGAAAGTCAAATTCCCCCTTACAGCCTTCGTATATTGTTTGGCATCACGCACACGCATAAAATAAAAATAAATTTTATAAAAGTTAAAACAAATTAGTAATCATTTGAAAAAAATTAGTAAAAATTTTAAAAAATTAAAAGAAAGTCAAATTCCCCCTTACACCCTTGGTATACTGTTTGGCATCGCGCGCGCGCGCACAAAATAGAAATAAATTTTATAAAAGTTAAAATAAATTGGTAATCATTTGAAAAAATTAGTAAAAATTGTAAAACAAATTAAAAAAAAGTTGATAAAGTATGAAAATTTATTAAATTGTAAATTTTGAAAATATTTAAAAAAATTAGATAAAAATTAATTTTTAAAATAAAAATTAATGAAATAAAAATCACAGTATTGAGAATTTTTGAATAGTTTTCCCTTTTTTCGGGATTGAAATTATTCTATCTCTATTTAGGGATAGTTTTACTTGTTTAAAATTTTACCTCATATTTTTTCACTAATCAAAATTTTGCAATTGATTTTTTAAAATATGTATAGCCTGTTTAGTAATATTTAGTGAATAAAAATTTATTTCCAAAGTGGGATTACAATTTGATATTTTAATTAATTATTATTAACGAGTCTAAGTCTGTTAAATTGGACCACATAGTTAAATTGTGGTTGGATTAGATTATGTTTATAATTGCACGCCCAAATTGGTGTGAAATTCGGACGCGACACCATCCTTTTCTCTCCTTATAAATTTGACCAACCCCACCAATTCTCAAATGTACACGTTGCACTGTTCAAAAAAATCAAGTTCATTGAAACAAGTAATACCGAGTTTCATGATTCTCATTCGTCGTACTGTGTAAAAAATCAAGCTCATTGAAACAAGTACTGCTAAATTCCACAATTCTCAAATGTGTTTATTGTACCATTTAGAAAAATAAAGTAATGCTGAGTTCCACGATTCTTGGGTCTTCCCCTGCAGAAACACTTCGTTGGGAAAGTCTCGACTACTAAGTTTTTTTTTTTTTTTAATGATTAAATTTACTTTTTATATTTTAAATTTATTTTAAACCTTAAATGACAAAATATCAAATTAACAAAAATTTAAAAAATTAGATATTAAAAAATTATCTTTTTCTCTTCTTAAACACCCAAAAAAACTTATATTTTTCTTCCCAAATGCCTTGGTCACTTGATTATTATGTATTTTCATACCATTTTTTACAAGAATAGTACATTAAGCTTGTAACAACAATTCGTGGTAGGTTTTTTTTTTTTTTTTTTTAAGTATGTAATATTGCTCTCAGGTATCGATAAGTTAGTGAAGGGCGGAGGTGAGGTAGTTTTCTCCCAGTCGCGCGAGAGCTGCGATCCTTGCATTGCACAGACAGTAAAAGGCAGTATCCGCTTCCTGCACCACTGACGTATATTCTGCGATTTACCTTCTCTACTATAATTCAGGGCAGAGCGGTGAATGTTCCACCTTTTTAAGTATGTAATATCAATTTAATGAAAGGAACCCAAAAAAAAAAAAAAAAATTGAAATGCAAAATAAAGTGTAAAGGTGAAATTTATTTTATTTTTTTAACTAAAATAAATAAATATTTATGATAAAATAAATTTTATTTAGTTAAATATACAAAAATTTTAAAAATTAATAATTTTATTTTTCTTTCATTTTCCTTTTCCTTCTGTAAATCTATGCTGCACATATAACATAATCAAACATATATTTTTGTAAGTGTGGCAGTCTAAAGACAATATGTACACTTTCTTACATCTAAGTAGTTATTTCACACGTTCGCTATTCTTTGACCATCTTTTTTTCCCATAATGTTTAAAAACACATCTAAAAAACCAGAATAACAGAATTACAAAGAGAGAGAGAGAGAGAGAAAAAACAAAGTTAAATTTTATTAAAAAATCGAAAGCAAAATTAAATTGGATAAAAAAATCACAAATGATATAAAAAATAATCAATAATAAAATAAAAACTCCTACATCCCCCGCATATGCAAAGTTGCCGCAGCACAAATAGAAGAATAGTGATCATAAAATTAGGGCATTTCCAATCCAAAATTCAGGCAATTTTCAGTACAAAATAAACTCTGCCCGCTTTTATTGGAAGCAAAATTTCTCAAAACAATCGGACCATAAAAACCAACTTAAACTGCATCTTTTCGATTGTCAAAAGCCGGGAGCTCAAATGAGATTGCTACTAGGAAATCTTTCAAACAGAAAACAGCAAACATAGAAGCAACATTTTAAAGATTTCACCTTCCAAGTTATAAGAACTCATCAAACTAATAATTTTCTAATTTCATATCATCTTTTCTTCTCTACAATTTACAGTCGGGCATTCTTTTAATCGCTCACAAGCCAGTAAAAATCAACAGCAAATCTGACCTTAAACGGTAGAATTGTACAATGTCTGACTCACTCAATGCTGTGTCTTTCAATTACAACTGATCTCAACTTCATTAGCCTCCCATTAGAACAGGAGGGAAAAGGGGGACAATTTGACCTCTAAATGACTAACGTGTCCACCTCCAAAAGGAAATTAAGACAATGATAGTTAAAACCATGCCGATATATTTAATCCATTTATCAAGACGATGCCTCCTCTCAATCAGCCTTAATACAGAATTCGATAGCCCCACTGTGTTCAGTACATCCAGCGCTTTCCTTTGCGCTCTCTGCACCAAAATACAAGTTACAGCAATCAGTTGTTGTAATAAAGAGTGTAAGCTAAGCCCTGACAGAATGCAGCCTATTTTTATATATATATATATATTTTTTTTTTTTGGGGGGGGGGGTTGGGGAAGAAACAATATCAAAGAAAAACAAAACAAAACAATGACAATAAAAAGAGCCACTCCAGGGAACTACAGCAGAGCACAGGACAAAAATCAATTGTATACAGAAGGCTTAAGGAAGCAAGGCCCAAAAGATTAGACAGCATGGAAGGACGAAGCAGGCGGCCACAGAAATGACATAAACACCAACCAGAGACAGAGAATAAATATACAAGAAACCAACAGTAAAGAGCAAGTACTGTCATAAAACTATTGGAGTGCATCAAAAGCTGACAGCATTACCAGAATGTAACAACATACTTACCAAAAGAAAGAGAGAGAGAGAGAGAGGGGAGAAGACAAATGCCACAACATTAGGATAAAATGGAGCAAGGCCTAGTAGCCCAGTGGTGGCTCATGTACCACCTCCCAATTGGGAGGTTGGGAGTTCAAGTCTGACTAAAAGCAGGCAAATTTGAGGTCCAGGGGTTGGATATCCAAGGTGCCCCACACGGGGGCTGGGGATGCCTACCGTGATGGGGAGAAAAAAAAAGGGGGAGAAAATTCTATATGGAAGGTTTCAATTTCAAGACCGTAGAAGTCCATCTTTGGTGGATGACTTTTCGCTTTCTAACAGCAATTACAAAAACTCAATTTTCAGAATCATAGAAAAAATAAGGGAAGAAGAAAGATGCAATACATGATATCAAAGTAAATGAGCTACAAACACTAATTAAGGAAAGAGTTGCAATACACAATGTCAAAGTAAATGAGCTTAAAACACTAATAATTGACTAGGGGTATACACAAGTTGGAGTGGTTCAGTTCTGGGCTTCGAATGGAACCAAACTGATCAGAACTCAATATCAGTTCGATTTTTATTGAACCGGTTCTCAGTTCAATTACCATCTGCGGAGGGAAAAAAAGAAGAAAAGACAAAGGATGCAGGTGGGACGGTGGGGCAGCTACTGATGGCACCATTTCCTCCACTGCTTTTGACCTCTCCATCTCCCTTGTCACAAAGCCATTGATCCTCCTAATTTTTCCCTATTTTTCTGCAATCACCCCTACTATTGCAATTTCTCAGAAACTTGTATATGTTCCTTTGAATGTTATCCACCTCCATTCCACTTTCGTACATTTCTCTACAAAATTGAAAACAACCCCACTTTTAGAGCCTCGTGTAATTCTTATCCACCCACTTCTAGAGAGAGAAATAGAGGGCCCCAATGAAAAATTAGTTTTTAAAGAGAGAAAACTACGTAGTGTGCATACGGGTAAGTATGACCATGTGGGGGTGCCCTTCACATTAATGACATCATACAGAATACTTTAGGTTTCGTATTGCATATCAATAAGCCATTTTAAGTTTTTAATGCTTCAGTATATAATGTCAAATCGGTTCTAGGCCAGCATCGGTTCCGATTCCGGTTTCAAATTTAGGAACCGAGGTTGGTTTCTGTTAATTTTGGAATAAAAAACGGAACTGATTTCTACCAAAATTGAACTGATTTCTTTGAATGGACCTTCCAATTCTTTTGTGGACCTCTACAACGACGACATAAAGGAACAGGGAAGAGATTATATAAATGTTTGCTTCATTACTCAAATGTCAGCACTCATAAATAGTAAGATGTCTAGTATTAACTAAAAATACAAAACACAAGTCAACCAAGATGAGTTCAAAGGACCACAAGAAAAAAAAATGCTTGATATCATTCAAATAAAACTTAAATTGACCACGTTGATTCCCTAACCACAATGCTTTCAATCATATAAAAGAGTGCATAAACAGCCACTCAACCACAAATAAATTTCCCATGGTTTGAATCGCAAGAAATCTTGCGAGTTTATAGTTTTTACCCCCATTATAGTCCAGAGATACAGATCCTATAGTTAGATGTTCTTGCAATACTAACATCTAAACATAATCAGCCATTTATAAAATGTGCACATGGTAGACAAGTAAACGTGTAAATATGCATGCATGTATAGCAACTATTTTGTTACAATACCTTTAAGTGCTCTTTTTGACCTGCATATTGGGCAAGAATGGCCACTCCAGTTGCATAAGATTCTTCCAGCATTTTGGATGAATTACGGGCAGACTGCATTGCTTGTGCTTCCTCGTCGAATATCCTCAATACATGAGATGATTCCCCATTCTGAAACATATACCAAACCAATTAGACAGTGAAGTTCAATAATATGCACAAAAACTAACATATAAAAGCTGACGGTCAAATATATGAAAAATAAAAACTAAAAGATTACTCACAGCCCTTCCAAGAAGTTCAGCCCTCTCTGTAGCTTCTTGTGTCCGCCTCTGATTCCGTAAGAAATACTTATCCAGGCTTTCTTTCAATGAATCGGCCTCTTCAGCTACTTGTTCAACTTTCCTATGTCAACAAAAAATATAATTGCCTCAAGCAACAATATATAACCATCAACTTGGTCTTGGGCCAATGGGTAACCAACAATAACATCATTTATAAGAAACCAATCATAGAGAACCAATTATAACTAGAGTATCTGTGCCAATGGGAGGTACCTTTATCAGGTTTATCTCTCCTAATTCTAGTCTTGCTTAATGACCTCATTTGCATGAAAATAATATATGCATTGGTGGCAACTATTTGTACTTTCAATTTTCAAATGCATAAGGGCATAGTTAGTTTATGTGATGGAGATATTGTGAAGACCTGAATTCGTAGGAAGTTAAAGTCTTCTATCTTGTTAATGAATTCTATTTTGTTATATTTTTACTATTTCCCCTAATTGGATATTTATTCTGGTTTCTCATTTAAGTATTTACATGGCTCATTGCCTTTTGGAATGTTGAATCCTAAATATATTCAAGAATTGCCCCACTCTTGGATATTTCTCTCTCAATTCTCTCTAGATTTAAAAAATAAAATAAAATCTCACAATGTTTTTTGGTCATGTCACGAGCACTGTCAATTTTCCTTTCATCTCAACAGACAGTTAATTGATTTGTTAACCAAACTAACCACTAAAAATAAATAAATAAATCAATCAATCTAAATCTAACAATCCCCAAACAAAGCCAATTTATAGATGAAATGTATGCATACGAACAACTACACAATTCCTAAAAATTCATGAAGCAGAGGAACCAAATTAAGCAAAGCGATGAAAGAAAATCGAGTCAAGAGTAATTTCAGATCCTACCAAATGAAAAAACAATTAAAACTCGAATTCAAGAAAAGAAACAATATGTACCGATCTTGCGAAGGAAGAAAAGAATGAGAAATAGAATCGAGACCGTTTCCAGAGATCGCGCTGGGATTTAGCGGCGACGGAACGCCAGAGGCGGTCCATCTCGACGCAGAGAGACTGGATCTGCGTGATATCACGCTTGACGGCGAGGGAGAGCTCCGGTGAGTCGACGGAGGAAGAGAACTCGAGTCGCTCGAGCCTTTCAAGGCCATCCCTCGTCTTCAATAGCAGCCTCTTAGAGCTTTGGTAGAGCTCCGACAATGTCCCCCCTCCCCCTACTTCCATAGCACGAACCGAGATGAGATGCGTGAGAAAACCAGAGCTTTGGAGAAGGCTATGGTTAAGAATGCTGGTATGCGGGAATATGAGACCGAGCCCTCGGTCAAAATAGGGTAAATTTATATCAGGCCCCATTTTTTTTTTTTTTGTCTTTTTGGGTTACTTGGGAGCATTTAGATACATAACTTTTAGTAATTAATTAAAAATTATTACTTATAATTTTTGATATGTTAGATAAAATAAATTATAAATTTTATAAATTTTTTATAATTTTGAGTATTTGTTAAAATTTTTTTGTAACTTTTAATAATTTTTTTAGATGTTTGATGGAATGTTTGACAATTTTTAATAATTTTTATATATTTAGTAAAATTTTTAACAACTGGTAAAATTTTTAGTAACATTTGAATGGAATAAATTTTATAACAGATTAAAAAATAGCAATTTTTAATATTTTATCAAACACTTAAAGAGCAAAAGTTTATTTTTTTGGTTAAAAAATTGCGCTGCCGATATGCTCTTTATTTTATGATCTATTTATGATTTTAGGAGAGAGAGAAAAATAAAAAAACATTAGTCATAAGATGAGAGAAAAGAAATGAATGATTATGAAACATTTAAAGTGATAAAATTTGATAAAAATTATAGATTCGTAATTTGTTTAGTGAGATAATAAGTGAATAATTTTTAAAAAATTTCATTATTTTTCAATGATTTTTAGTAAATTTTAGTACTCTAAATGGAACTTATTTTTTTTTATTTATTTGTAAGTTTAAAAAAAAATAATAAATTTTTTTGGTGAATTGAAAAAAATGAAAGGAAAATAAAGGTTAGATAGTTATTTTATCATTAAATAATTTGAAATTGAAGTGTGATCAATCTATTTAATTTTATGGAATATTTGTAATTTATATTTATATTTTTTATTTTATGAGCAAATATGTCAGTTTGAAAGTTTTATTAATTCATTTTCTTTTCCCTTCATTTTTTTCAATTTTTTGAAGCTACAAATTTTAAAATTTTAACACTCAATTTTTTTCCTATTTTCTTTTCATTTTTTTCTTCTCCCTCCTAAAAAAATTCACAAACAAGCTATTGATTTTAAAATCAATTCTTTTTTTATTACTTTGTTTCTATTTCACTCCATCCAAATGCACTATTAGTGCGGGAGAAATGGAAGAGTGGAGAGGAAAGTAATTAAAATAAATGAGAAATAATGGAAGGAAATGAAAAAAAAAAAAAGAAATAAAAAGTTAATTATTATTATTTTTTTGTTTAGGAGAGAAAAAAAGGAAAATAGAAGGTAAAAATTAAAAAAATATATGATTAGAAATATTATTTTATATTTTAAAATATATTTATTTGTGATAAATATTTGTAAAAATAATAAAATTATCTAAAAATATATAAAAATATAATTTAAAATTTTTTACACCCATTACACCAC
>JAVXUM010000021.1:1564318-1581896 GCA_035590655.1 Pouteria glomerata | reverse complement strand
TTCTGGTCCATTTGATAAAAATTTTAAAATTTTAAAAATTTTTAGTAATTTTTAATTATGTAGTAAAAAATTTAAGAATTTCTTAATAACTCTTATGAACTTCTTGTACTTGGTGAAAAATTAAAAAAGAAACTTAACAGTTTTTTGATGATATTAACAAACAAAAAAAATAAAAAGTAAAGTTTCTCTCTATTTATTTTTCTCCCACGGAAGGAAGATTTGGCTATGTTAGCTCAATAATAATAGTTTAAGATTATTAAATTTTAATTCAACGATTTGAGATTTTTTTTTTGAATTGGCCTCGTTTTCTTTGTTTATTTATTTATTTGTTTGTTTTTTTTTTTTTACTAAAAAGGAGAACTCAAAAGAAATAAAAAAATAAAAATAAAAAGTAGAAAGCTGGAGCTAGTTAATAAAGTTACTTGGAGACAGGAGGGAACCCTGCGGAGACCACGCGCGTCCCTTTGCTTTTAGTTGTACTTCCACTTAGGAGGGAATCATAAACTTTTTTTTTTTTGTGAAAATGATTGAGAGAGAGAAATAATGCTTTATTATTATGGTTGAAAGAGAAAATGCTGCCATGAGTGGCCAATCATCCCATCCATAAATATCGCTAGGTCTTTGGTGGGGTTTCAGGATGATATTGTAAATTTTACACCACAGAAGTTGCGGTAAAAAGTTTAAAAATTAAAATTTAATCAAAAGATCCAGTAAATACAATAATAGATACTCTTTAAAAAAAATTAATAAATCTTGATTAAATTTTGACTCTTAAATATTTCAATATCTGTGGTATAAAATTCATTGTAACATCATGAAACCGTATTCAATATACGCGAAGAAATTAGTTAATTTTGTTAATTGTAACTAATTAGCACTTATAAGAAATGAATTCAATCAATTGCCTCATGCTTTCTTTGGTTACATTTTAACTTTTTTTTTTTTTTTTTTTTAATTAGACAACTTTTTTATATAAAAATTTAATTTTTTTAAAAAAATAACTTTTAAATGTGTTAATTGTATTTGTAAAAAAATAAATAAATAAAATTCATATCTATTTATAGAAACTATTTGTTTGGGTAAAAATATAATAAAAAATTTTAATTTTTTTATATTTTAGCTTTTATCCAAACAGACATTAATTTTTTTTTCTTTTTCAAATACAATTAAAATACTTGAAAACCACATATGTTAAAAAAAAATTAGTGAAAAAAGTCATATAAGAAGAAAAAAACTAAAAAAAATAAAATTAAAAGTTAAGATGTAATCAAACAAAGCCTCAATGCAATTTGCTCATTTTAGTGATATTTCTAATACAAATATTATAAAATAAAAAAATTATTAAAAAAAAAAAATTAGTTGAAAGATGTGATAATTTATGAATTTATTATTTTAAGTGAAATAAGAGTTCCCGTAAGAATGCACTTTAACTATAAAAATGTCGTTCACACATCTTTATATCAGCTATTTTGATAATTTTTTTTTGGTTAATTTTTTTTTTTTTTATCTTAAATTGTGTAAAAAATGTTGAAGCTCAATGATAAACTATTGTGAAAGGGAGGGCGGGGTTTAATTTTTATAGAGCTCTTAAATTGCTAAGAAATGTTGAAGCTCAATGCCAAGATTAGAGACAGAGAGAAAGAGACAGAGAAAGGGGAGGAAATAATTATAATAGAGCTCTTAGGTTACTGAAAGTGGAAGAAAAATGATAGCTGGTATCATTGCTTGTATAGAAAATTTTCTAAATTTTGTTCGTAGGCTTTGTTTCGGAGAGCATGCGCACAAATTAATTAATAATTAGTTCTCATTCTCACGTAAGCATGAGCATTAATCCAATTAGACAATCTTGGCGTGGCATGGGTCGGCCAGCACTAGTGCTCTTCTTTGTCCAACTCATGGTTTCATGGTCGAGGGTTCGAGCTCCACTACTTTCGTTACTTACATGGGCGGAGCTGCAGGGAGGCAAGGGAGAAGCAAGTGACCCCCCTAATTTGAACATAGAATTATCAAAATATTTTTAATATTTTAATTTTATTAAAAAATTAAAATAAATTCAAAATTTTTTAACATAAAAATAATTTACAAGAATCAAAATCAAATATTTATTTACGAAATAAAGTATATTTTTTATTACACTCATAAATACTTTTAAGTATAATTTCAATAAATATAGCACATAACATAATAATAAATTTTATAAATAATAAAATTAATAATAAATATTTTTTTAGTAACGAAAAATATCTTTATTAAATCTCAAATACTCTTAAAAAAGTCAATTAAATTATTGAAATGTGAAAATTATATTTATTACTTTAATGTTTAAAGATAATTTTATCTTTTCCTAAAAGTTATGTAATTTTTATCCTACTCTTAATCTCGATATAACTCATTATTTTCTTTTTAGATTCTCAGTGCCCCCTTAGTTAAAATTCTAAGTCCGCCCCTGGTTACTTAAACCTCAAATTCTTCGCTATTTTTTCACTTCGTTTAGAATGATAAATTTGATTAGAATTCTCATCAATCTTTATGTTCAAAATTCAAATAAAATTTTACGAGTTGAGTTTAATTTTATTTCATAACTTAAATTTTAAAATTTTTATATAATTTGAAATTCAATCCCAAATTATACAATTTAATGAGAATTTATTTTTTTTCTAAAGATATTTAAGTAAGTGGAAAATCTGTTCTCATATATATATATATATATATATTTTTTATCAATATGGTCAAATATGGTATTTCTTTTAAATCACTTCAATTTTTAAACTCAAAATGTGTTCCAAATACAAAATTTTATTTATCAAATCAATTTTAAGAGAGAAATGTTTTCAAACGGAGTGTTTATTTTTTTTTAGGATGAAAGAATTCGAAGTTGTAATACAAGTTTAGGAGTTGAAATTGTATTTTCTTTTTTCTTTTTTTTTTTTTAATAAGTAGAAGTTGTATTTTCAACCTTTAAATTTTTATAAAAATTTATTTAATGAATGAAAATTATAAATATTTTAACCTTGACCGTTGGATAAATTTTCATAAGAATTTTAAAATTAAAAATGTAATTTTTAACACCTACAATTATATTTAATTCTAGTAATTCTAAAAAATATATCATAAAATTACAACTTACAAGCTACGGCTTGCCGTGAAATTGCCCAAGCAAAAAAACCTAATGGTGTAGGGCGAGGCTATGGGGGCATAAGAATTTAGTTTGACAATCATATCTGGCCCAATCTTTCTTTCCTTAGAGTAAGCTAATTTACTAGCAATTTTAGGCCCAACATTTTTTTCTCCCTCAATTTTCCACCTTGGTCGCTTGCACCGTGTTTGGTTTGGGGATATGAGATATGAAAAGAAAGAGTGAAGAAAAAGATAAAAGGAGATACAACTTATTTTCTCTGCATTTTACCCGACATTTTGTGCTCTTATTTCATTTGAGTTCAGGGTTAATTAGCTTGGGTGTTTACAACTTCAAAATGTTTGGATCAAACTATTACTCAAATCTAAGTAGAATTGGTTTAGCCATGCCTCTTCGAGTTATTTAATTTGAAGTTTGATGTCATTAAGGGAATACAAAGTAAAGTTGGCAAAACTACACCCCATTTTTTTGGGAATGTGAGTAGTATCTGTGGAGACAAATAATGGTAATTTTTATTCTGTTTGAAATAACTCGTTTGAAGTTATAACATTTGAAATAAAATGTGATTTAGGTTATTTTTTGATGTTTAGAGTATAAATCACAAAAAATAGAGATAAATAATTCTATTTGAATGGATTTGGACAAACACTTTTTAACTATTTTGTTAAAATTTTTTGAAATTTGTACAAATGTTACTAAAATTTGTAAAGATTTATTAAAAATTGTAAAGACATATAAATGTATAGAGATTTATAGAGATTCACATAATTATAGGTTGAAAAAATTTTGTAGAGAGTTATATAGAATTTTAGTAGTTTTTTAAATTTTTTAGAATTTTTTGAATCTCCAAATGGGCCCATAAAAGTATATGTTAATTATATATAATATTGTTTAACTTCAAATATTTAATAATTTTTATTTTAATGAATATTGTATAGCTTTATTTATGTTTAATGAATAATTTTTATTTTAGTGCATGAAACTCATCCTTCTTAAATTTAGCATGGGCGGAGATGTGGATTATTTAATGGAGATGGAAAAAAAAAAAAAATTCTCTCTGCCAACCTACTTAGTAAAAGAAAAAAAAAGAAAATGAAAATAAAATTAATATCTAATTTGATCACAATAAAAAATATTAAAATTTAGAATAGAAATTCTTTAAAAAAGAGGAAATGGCATAATTTTCAATAAACTTTAGTTTTATTAAAAAATCCGACTGTATTAATAGAATTCAAGGTGATTTATTCCCCCGTCAAATTAATTCCCGTTATATTCTGTCCATTCCAAGAACATCAAATTCCAAATTACATCGGATTCCCAAATGGACTGGACATTCTCAACCCCAAATTGGGCTATCCCGTTTGGCCCATGGGCCTCTTTTTGCAGTTCATTTTTCAAAGTGAACTTAAACTTGCGTCTTCCGTGTTGAAGGGAGGAGAACCCCGGTAAGGAGAAAAGGGAAGAGATCAGAACTTCAGAATCAGATCGAAGAAGAAGAAGAAATCTGTAAATCAGTTGAATCGAGTGAATTCCGTATTTACATATAGAATATATATATATAGAAAATGGGGACGGCGACGGCTCTGGCGCCGGGACTGTCAAGGAAGCTGAAGAAAGTGTTGGAGACGCGGACGGACACTCCGGATCTCCTGGCATCTCTCAACACCCTCTCCACCTTCTACGCCGATAACAATCCTCACGCCCGCCGCAACCTCCGATCCACCATCGAGAAGCGTTCGCTCTCCATCAACCACGAGTTCCTTCTCTCCTCCGATTCGGCCCAACAGGTCCCTCCTCCTCAAATTCTCTCTCCCCATTATTTGGAAATACAGCTTGTCGCTCAATTAGGATCCTTATGGTATTGTCTTGTAGGCTTTGGATCGGGTTGAGGAGGAGGTCAATGCGCTAGCAGAATGTTGCGACAAGTAAGTTGATCTTCCAGTTGTTCCCTCTCGAATTACAGTCACATTTCTTGCTTTGATTGATATGAAATTTTTGCATGTTATGGGTGATGAGCCGTATTCTGTGTTTACTACCTTTTAATTGCTTTGTTACTTTCCTTAATATCTAAATTATAGCTTGAAAAATCTTGATGGTAAGTGCAATGGCTGCTAGCAGTTGGTAAATTTCAAGGTGCATTATCTTGCTTTATATGAACTTTTGCTATATTCAGTTGCCAATAGATATGGGTATGGAAACGGGAACAGTAATTGGAATGGGAAGGGAGATGGTTAAGGAAATCCAATGTTTGGTATGTCAATAAATTATAAGGAAATCTTACCAGTGGCTGCGATCAGTGCTCTTTGCTATGTTTATGATAGAGAAACCTGTTCCTCGTAGGGAAAAAAAAAGAAGAAAAGGAAACTCTCGACCATGACAGAATTAAATTGGATAATTCAATAAGAGCATCTTATCAGGGTCTGCCTATTTTTTTGTTGTTGTTAGGAAGATGAGAAGGGGGGGATAGCAGGTTGGTAAATTTTAAGGTGCATTATCTTGCTTTATGTGAACTTTTGCTATGTTTGGTTGCCAATGGGTATGGGTATGGGAACAGCAATGGGAAGGGGGTCAATAAAGGAAATCCAATGTTTGGTATGTCAAGAAATTAGAATGGGATTTCCCTTTGTTAGTGTTTCCTATGTATGAATACATTAAGAATGGAATGAGAATATTTGTTGAAAGACTAAATTAATCTCTCTCTCTCTCTCTAAAATGAAGACATTTAACTAACGAGGACAACTTTGTCAATTCACGTTTTATAAACGGTTCTGCCCTTTCCGGAATTTTTAAATACCGTATTGGATCCCAGAGTCTTCTATTCTATAAATTGTGGAAGAACTAGTTTCTTGGTCAAAGATCAATTGAACATGGGAATTTTTGCTGATCAGGGAATTCCCATTTCGATTCCTGAAGCATATGTATGACCAAACATAACTGTTAAGTTATATGAACTTTTACACTGGAGTGGATTGTCCTGTTTGCCCTTGTGCCAAGATAGGTGCTGAACGGAAATGTTTGTTATAAATAGGAATATAGATCTAAATAAGAATTAACTATGGGAGGGGGCAGTTTGATGGTTTGATGGATATGATTCAAATGAAGAGGATGTACTAGAATATTTTAAGTTTTAATCTCAAATGTTTTAAGAATAATATTGGCTTGGCTTGAATAGGTCTCAAATGAAACCTTGGGATTAATAAAACCTTGGGATGTAAAGCATCAGAATTGTGCAGCCACATATTTTGTTGACTGCACAACTTTCCTTCAATCTTGTAGGTGGTTGCATCATAATTGAGAATTTATGCTGCTTGATTGGATTCTGTTAATGTTTTAAATCTAATTGTAACACAATAACTTGAAGAAGCATTGCAATTATTTTCATTCCATATTTTTGCATTGCATGATTATTCAGCAAAATAAATAAATATTTTTGCATTGCATGATTGACCTTATAGGCAAATACAAGTCAAAAAAGTCTAAAATTATATGCTAGCAAATTCTGTGAACAAAATCCACGTTCTTGTAATCTTTCATCTGAGAAAAACTATGTTTCGGTACTTAAGGCATGGGTTAGGATGTCAGAAGTACCAGAATTCTTCTAGCACCTGCTATTCCCATCATAAATGGCCGTTGGTTAGCTGTAGGGGCAAGCTTAACTGCAGGTTCATGTAGGAAGGCTGCAGGTGTGCTGAAAGCTATGGTATCAATCAGTTTTCCTTTATGTTGTGTAGGAGGGTGTAGGATGCCAATGCCTTAGACCCTTGTTGATTATCCTGCTTTCCAGTTCCAATATTGATAGGACTTCTCGACTCTTTATGGAGGAATGAAGTCCCAGGGTTTTGCAGATAGTCTACAATATTAATAAATTATTTAAGAGCTACAGCTTTCACTCAAATCTCGTTAGCAAAATCATATTTAGTGAAACCTTTATGAGATCGTCTTGAAAGGAGTTCAACACCAGTGTCTAGTTTATCAAGGAGTTGGTGGATGTGCTTCTCACTTGGTAACGTTGCATTGAAGAGTTCAGGAAGGACATCAATCAATAGGAGTGAGGGTCATCGCATGTATTTTTTATATTCCGTGTAACTAGATTTTATATAGTAGAAGTTTTGGATGGTCTCTATGGTCAGACCCAAGGTTATCTTATTCAAAGGTTTCCTAGTTAAAATCTTGTATCTTTGCGATTTGCTTTATTTTTTTGTTCACACATGGATTTGGATTCCAGTTGTGATTGGCTAGATTTGGATTCCGGTTATGCTTGGTATAAACTATTCAAAAGCAGAAAACCTGCAGGAAACCATACGAGTGCCCTTGCAGACGAGAGTTTTCAAACTGAAATGTTGAAACAAAATAAGAGGCCATTTCTTTTGACATATAAGCTTATCGTTTAATGGCAGAGTTTTGATCTGTGTAAGCACCACATGAAATATTTGACAATGGGGAAAATATTAGTTATTCATGCACCATGCTGAAGTCTTCCTTCAGAAAAATAATTTTTTTCTCATAGAATTTCTGAAACCTGAAAATTTTAGTTTTTTCAGTTTTAATGGCCTTGTCCTAAAAGAACATGCTTTGACTCCCTTCAGAGAAGAAAATTACGGTTATAAATGTTCCTAGCTGAAAAAAGAAAGTTAATTTTTTGAAGCTATTAATTTAATGGCAAACTATATGGTTTGCTTTTTATTTCTGTTTTACTCACTCAAAAACTTCTCTCCTGTAACATATTAAATATAGCTGAAAGATATTGGCCTCGTTTCTGTTTCGCTCAAGATTAGGCACCCCAGCTCACATCCTCTTAAACCTTCTCTTGTCCAACCAATATATGTCCAACCATCACTAATTTATTTCTTTTGGAAATTGAGAGTAATGTCTTGCATGCATGAAGCTGAGGTGTTGAAGCAGTGCCTTCCTGAATGCATTTGGAGCTGTGTTAACAGCAAAATTCTCCCTCCCTCTCTTCTCCTATCTCTCTCTTTCTGCGCACTTTTCTTGTGTGGTTATTGGACTTTTGTTCTGTTGACCTGTCACCTGACTAATGTAATTACCTCATTATTGGGTGGTTCAATAGATCTATTAATGGATGGGAGAAGGGATGTTGTTGGCTGGAATCCCACTTATCCTTTTTTCAGCATTATATCATATCGTTTAGAATTCTTTCGTGTCTAAATCAGTGAGGCACTTTTGTATCTTAAATGGTAAATTGGGATTGAATAGTTCCTTGGTATCACAGGCATTTTGTTAGGTCCATATGTGTAGGATTCATCACATTCTCACCCAACTTTCTGGTATACGAGGAAGATTTACTCTCAAAATCACATTTTTTGATGTAATTTTGTATAATTGCAGGATTGCAAATGCTTTGAACAGTTGTAATGCTACCACTGGAGATATAATCAGTACCACAGAAAGGCTCAAACAGGAACTTGATGTTACTACACAAAGACAGGAGATAGTCTCATGCTTCCTTCGTGATTATCAGCTTTCTAATGAAGAGGTATGGGTTTAATCCTTAGATATTATACTTTGCCTCTTTCTGGCATTGTAAAATAAACATGCATTATGTTTGATTATCAGTATTCATTGCTAGTGGCTGTTTCCTGTATAGATAAATGCTTTGAGGGAGGAAGACTTGATTGAAAATTTTTTTAAGGCACTTTCTCATGTCCAAGAAATACATGCCAATTGCAAAGTATTGCTCCGTACTCATCATCAGGTAAACTATTTTTCTCTCATTTCTATCTTGCACATTACAGCGGCATGAAATTTGTTACAGATTTGCATAAAGGAATACAGAGGTTGGTACCTATACTTGAATTCTTATTGAAGGCAGAGTTTTGTAATGATTTTGTATCTTGATGGTCATTTATCGTTATATGCACTTCTATTTTTTCCCAATAATGGCAGCAGCCAGATTTGTGATGAAATTGGATGTGATAATTTTGATGTCATAATGAAAAGGATGCCCAATATGGGGCTGACGTAAGTTTGCAAGGCTTAGGATGTTTAGTACTTGAATATGGACAGTGTACACTGGTAGTTAAGGGTGCTCTCTCTCTCTCTCTCTCTGGGGTGAAATAACATAAATAAAATAAAAAATATGAAAAATAGATGTGAAAGTTTGTTGGATTTAATTTTGAACTATTTTTCTTTGCCTTACCTTTTTGACACATAAATCGGATTAATTTTCTCCTATGAAGCATGAATACGGACACGGGAGCAGGTACGGGTGCGTGATATGGAAATTTTGAAAAAAATGAGAATACGGATACGGCGGAGATATGGGAAAAATATATAATTTTATTTTTGTACATGAAAAAACAACTACTTAGTCATTTTTGTACTATGAATGCATTTATATTTTAGTTTTGTCTATTTTGAAAGATTGTATTTACAAATAAATTATAAATTTTAGATCATAAAATTCCTAAAATAAAAAAGAATAACCGATACGGAATTAATAAATGTGATTCCTATCATTTTTATCTTATTATTTGATTGCAAGTTTTCTTTTTAAAAATTACAATTTGTTTCATATATGTGTAAGTTATAAATATGTCTTTCTCTCAAATGTTTGATGAATGTGGGTATCTAACATGACACGATACTAGCATTTCACCTTCTTAGAAGTGACCTTCCTATCTTGATTCGATCATTCTTCGAAAGGGTCTGTAGATGATGGCCAATGGCATATGATTCACTTTTGAGTTAGGTTCCTTTGGGTAAGAAAATTCTTGAGGTGATAGGGGACAATTGCAACATGGATTTATGACAAGGAACCTCCTAAGATCAAGCCACCTTGTACCCGCCTTTAGAGAACAAAACTTGGATTGTGAATCCCCCAGAAGACTAATGGACCAGGTAAAACCAAGCATACGCATATTTAGGTGCCCCTAAAGGGGATATGCATCCGGTGGGACTTGAACTTAAGACTTATTGTGCCTTCACTTTTCACTTAGCACTTATTTTTGCTACCACTGGATCTACCCCTCGGTGTTTGCAGTGTGAAGTTATTCATTTATGAAGATTTCTTATTGGCATCTTTAGGGGTTTAATTTTCTGTACATTATGTTATTCTACATTGTAATGATTTATTCTTATTTAGGAACAATTTGTCTTTGTCTATCATGTCATGAAGGATCTTGACACAAAATAAGGACTTGGCAGTTCATTATTCACTTGAGATTATGATATTATGTACATATGAACTTTTCTGTCAATAAAAATCTGCCCATTCATTGTTCACTTGAGGTTTGGCCCACTTTCACATAAATTGAAAACTTTTTGAAAAATGGAATTGGTTCTCTTTGTTTCACATTTATGCATGAATTTGGATGCCCACTTTCTACAAACACTTATTTCAGCTCACTTAAATTCATATTCGTGATAATATTTAAAGGTAACTGAGATTCTCAATATATGAAGCACTTTACTTTGGTGGTTTTTTATTTTATCGTTGGTCTTTCTTTCTTTGTTTTCGCTTTCTAAATTGCAAAAATTTAACACATGGAATTCACCTGAGGACCTTCTCAGCGTGCAGGTTTGGAGCTCATGGATATGATGGCTGTATACCAAGAAGGAGCCTATGAGCGACTCTGCAGGTGAAGTTTCCCTAGATGAACAGAAACTAATTGTCATTTTCATCTTTCTGTTGGTATTCAGTATTTATCTTGCTATTGTGCTGTTCAAAATATGATGCTCTAAATTAGTACTGTGTACAAATCAAATTTGAGGCCCCAAAACAAATCAAATTTGAGGCCACAAAACAGCCATTAACTGCTAGTTTGAGCTGGAAGTTTGGTGGTGTTCTACATGAGTCTTTAGTTCACTCAACAACCCAACCAAAAAAAAAAAAAAAAAAAGGGGAAATTTGTAGCCCTTTCAACATCTTTATTTGTAAATACTTGGGGCTTCTAAGGTAAGGCATGGGGGCTTTCTATTCCAATCTCTTTTCCAAGTTATAATTGTGAAATGAGTCACTTGCCCACTTTTTCATATATGTATTTTTTTATACATAAAAATTAGATAGTATGTTGTTATTTGCACTCAAGTAGCTTTTTTTTTTTTCTGCTTATTGTTGTGTTTAGGAATTGCAACAGAGCTTGGGGCCCTTTCCCCTACCTCACTAAGTAATTCCTCCTCCCCCAAGTAGGTTAATCCCATCCTTGCCCCGTCCAGCACTGTCCAACCCAAAGAAAATAATATTTTACCATTTTGCTTGTAAACGTGATGCAACAAACAAAATATATACCAACTACCTATTATCAAAAACATAAAAGGTAAAACTACCAATAGGCAGACAAACTAAAAGACAAAGATTGCAATGCAAATTTTCAACTTCTCAAAGTATAAAAGGGAGAATATTAAAGGTAAATTTGTAATTATAAACCTAGTGCAGCTACCTTAAACCCTATCAGGCTTTATTTTATTTTCTTTGAACCTGCCCATAATCCGTTTATTAGTAACCCATACCTTGCCAATTAGGGTAGGATTGGATCAGGTTTCCGGCTTAAATTTCCCCATTGCCAGTTGTCTTCTGACAGTGTTTATCTCCTGTGTTACTTAAAAGTGCTACATTGTCATGCCAATCTTGTCCTACAGATGTGATTTACTTGTTCTTTAGGCTCTATCCTGATGCAACACTTATGGCAAGTATTCATGGCCGTGAGATGGAGCAGAATCATGTTCTATTTCAATTTTCAATCCAGTTTGGTTGGTTCTTCATCTTCAGAATAAGTGCTATGATGGAGGTAGTGTAAATTTTGGCATCTGATATTATCAGGGGACTAACCTTGTTAGTTCACTTTGACTAATAATATTGCTAGATGGAATGCAGCCTTATCTTACTAAAAGGTACATATTGGGATTTGGTTGACATGTTTGATTATTTGTCAGTCCAAAAGGTGGTTGCTTTGGCACATGCATATTTTCTTGCATATGTGCTCAAAAAGGTTGTCCATGGGTTGGCAACTTAATAAGATTCTCAAATTGAATTTACCAGCCATTCCTATCCATCAAGAATGGTCTCCCAGGTTCAAGCACCATTATTGTTCATTTTGCCTCATGGAGGTTTCGTTCAGTTTAGTGAAGGTGTGGCCTTACTTGAAGTTGTGTGGAATTCGGACATGCATTTGCGTTTACTTAATGCGTAAAATAAGCATAATCTTATGGATAGCGATGATAAAGTCTACAGTCCTTCAATTGCTAGATTTTCATTTTCCTAGGACATGCATGATTTTATGGCCATAGTGGAAATTTAGACCTAATTTCAAATAACTTCACCAGAAACATAACCCTTGATAGAAACAAATTGAGGAAAATAATTCATGGAGCCATCCCAACTAGTTTGGGGCTAGACCTTTGTTGATTTGAGTTGTATTGGAAATTTAGATGTTATTGTCTCCTGTAGATCTCTTGTCTATGTAAACTCACAACATCTCAAGGAAAAGCAACGACAAAGAAAGATACATGACCTAACTAAGAATTGATGTTTCCTATGCCAAAAGGGATGGGGGTTCCATTAGTCATCTTTTTGTTCATTGTCGTTGGACTAAAGTACTTTGGGAATTGATCTTATCTTATTGTGGAATGCATTTGGTGTTCCCAAGGGAGGCCAAGCAAGCTTTTGAAGCGTGGTGGGGTGCTAAAGTTAGAAAGGGTAAAAAAAAGACTTGGGTGTCTTATTTTTTTTCGTCTAGCATGGTTAGTTTGAGGGCAAAGAAATAGATGTTTTCATGATACCGAGATCTCATTTCTTGGTTGAAAAGTTTTATGTTGGAGTATTGTACAATTGGTTGGACTAAGGCATCAGACTGGATTTAGCGAATTTTTTGTACTTCATTGAGCACATGGAGAGTACTGGATGTACATGAGTGGCATTGGTGCTTTTTTGATTTAATATTTTTTTACTTATCCAAAAAAAAAAAAAAAAGAAGAATTGGCCTTATCTCAAGCTAGGTTAAGTTGCATAACCATCTTGAATCATGTCAACTTAGTTTAAGCTTCTTTTAAGTTAATATGCTGTTGGTACCATTTTATCTTACATGTTTACTATTTGTAGTCACTTGTATTTTGGTGATTTCATAATTTCAAGTGTATCTTTTTGTATCTATTTAAAATTGTCGTTTGTCTCCTTTTCTTTAGTTTTTCTCAAATGTGCTTTTGCAATGTATAATATGTGCATATTTTGATACTCTTGTCTTCTTATCTAGATGGGTTCAAGCAGAGTGCAGGAGACTGAATGACACTGATAATCCTGAAGTCAATGAACTTTTGAGAACAGCAGTTCGTTGCCTCAAAGAAAGGCCCGTCCTTTTCAAGTATTGTGCAGAAGAGGTAGTTCTATTACGAAAGCTTTAAATGTCAAGGAGCTAAAATTTATTGAAAGCCTAGTGAGTTCTCTAGTTCCTTTTCTATCGCACAGGTAGCAAATATGAGGCATAATGCACTATTTAGAAGGTTTATAAGTGCTCTTACGCGTGGTGGACCAGGTGGATTGCCTAGACCCATTGAAGTACATGCTCATGATCCCTTACGTTATGTAGGCGACATGCTAGGGTGGCTACATCAGGTGTGGCATTCATCAATCCCCTCTCCCTGACACGCGCACAAACACACCCCTACCAAAACCATTGTTCTCGTTTCTGCTTTCAATTTTTTGAAACTTGAAACTGTTGTTATTATTGTTAATGTAATTAATATAAAATTATTTCTGTCTTTGTAGTTTTTGGCTTGAGAATAAAGAGCCATAGAACCCTATTGGAGACATTCAAAAAAATTCCGAGTCCTTTTACATGTTATCGGAGCTCTAATGTGATGAAGTCTTGTGTTCAAATCTTGTTATGACAATTTGTTCTCTGTTTATTCTTGTGTACTTCATTCTTTTTTATATTGATGCACCCTTAGTTGTAAATGTTGTATTAGATAATGCACTATTTTTGTTATTAGTATGGTACATGCACATGCCAGTGAATTTTAGCTGGCGGTGGCAACTTGGCAAATATTGGACATGACATGATAACATGACCCAAAACCATTGTGAGAATACAAACAAAACACCACATGAATACATGAACTTGAAATTAACATAATTTGATCCAATTTTAAAATAAATTAATTATTTAACATATTTATTAAAATGTGATATTTAAGCATAAACACAAATAAACATGATTATGAATCCAAATAAGCGCGCCAACATGAATTGCCACCTTTAGTTTCAGCTTATCAGTTCAGATTGTCTTTATAAATGAATATATTAATAAAAAAATTCACATGCATACTGGAAAAGTTTAATACAGTGCCCAAATAAATATAGACTACCCTTTAAGTTTAAAGCACAGGTTGCAAATACGATAAGAAAAATCATGGTACGAGTCAGGAAGCAACAATATAGGGTGGTGCAATTGCCCATACAGAATACACACTGTTTTGCACATTTTTTTCATATGATAGTATACAATATTTAACTATGGGTGCAATATCTTTGGTTCATTTATTTCTCTCCGGTCAACATGCAAGTTGAGGTCGCACATGTAATGGAGTGTTAACTTGATATGTTTTGTTGGACCCATATTCTAGCAACATAAGCTTTTAAGACAACTGGTGACTTGACTTGGTATCATGTAGAGTTAGAATATAGGCCCATGAAATTTACATCATACAACACTTAAAAGGAGTTAAGAGTCCAGCATTCACAAGCCATGAAGTTTTTGATTGCTTATAAATCTACTGTCTACATTGCCTCGAATTCAATTTTTCATGAGAGGATTAAACACATTGAAGTTGATTATCACTTTGTTGTAGAGAAAATTTTATAGAATGTGTTCAGGACTGGTCATGTGAAGATTGAATATTAGCTTGCTGGTTTATTTATCAAAGCCTTTGAGAGGTTTTTGGGTGAAATCTATTTGTACTTATCTTGAAACATATCATACATGCATGCCAGATTGAGGAAGGGTGTTAATGTTTTGAGTGTAAATATGCACTTAGTATGGGTATTTCTGTCTGTACAATTTTATCTTATGACTGCAATACAAGCCATACACAACCCTAGTGGGTGTTAAGACATTTAGAAAATCCCCAAGTCTGTTTTACAATTATTACTATTTATCATAATTTGTTTTTTGTTGCTTTTCTTTGCAGGCGTTGGCATCTGAAAGAGAACTTGTCCTCGTGTTGCTAGATCCAGATGCAGTTGTTGATACAGGACCTACTGCACGCAGATTCTCCAAAGGCATAGAGAATGAGTCAGGAAAGACAGAAACTGACTTGACATTTGTTCTAGACAGGATATTTGAAGGAGTTTGCAGGCCATTTAAAGTTAGAGTCGAACAAGTTTTGCAGTCACAACCCAGTATTATAATATCTTACAAACTCAGTAATACCCTGGAGTTTTACAGCTATACTGTGAGTTTGAATGATAGTCCAGTTATGAATGTAGTAATTGTCTTATGGGTATTTCTTTTCTTTTTTTTTACACTGTTTATGCTCTTGCAGATATCAGACTTGTTGGGGAGAGCAACAGCCCTTTGTAACACACTTTGGGCACTCAAAGATGCTGCTCAGAAAACATTCTTTGACATTTTGAAAACTCGAGGAGAGAAGCTTTTACGGTATCCTCCCCTTGTTGCAGTTGATCTTTCTCCCCCACCTGCAGTGAGGGAAGGAGTCTCATTGTTGCTTGAAATAATTGAGACACATGCTAGCATGATGGTTACTGCATCAGCAACGAAGCCTGTCTTTGATCCTGTGATATCTGCTTTACTAGATCCTATCATTCAGGTATGTTATGCTTTAGATTTGATGTTATCTCTTTTCTTGATGGACCTGCTTCTTGTTGCCTCATGGTGAGACAAATACATAGTTTGTTGTGCTTGATATCAGCAAATGTTATGTTCGCTATGTTCAGCATTTTTACATAAAACTTTTTATTTGTTCTTGGGAATCAATAAATTGTATCATATCTAGGCTTTATCTGTGGTGTTGACCATGGCAAACTATTTTGCAATGATTTTAGTTTTCTAGTGTATATTCCAAGTTTCTTTCAGCTATTTGGAAACCCACTATTCTTTTATAAGATTGAAATTTCTTACATTAGTTATTACTGTTGCTGCCTAACTCAATCTATAAATGTTTTAGGTCCAACTCAATCTATAAATGTTTTAGGTCTCAACTATCCTGGGTAGAACCTTTGACAGGTTTGCAATCGGTTGGAAGCTTAGCTGTGGAATAATGGCGAAGGCCCTTTTTTGGGCTTTAAGCCTTGTACACTGGTACCTGGTGTGTGCATTTCTCCACATTTCTGTTTCCGAACAGTTCTTAAAATCCAAGAATGGGTACCTCTTATTGGATACCTCTTATTGTGGGATGGTATAATCGTGCAAACATTCAATACTTTTAAGAATCTGAAACTTATTATTGTATGAGGTTGTTTAAGTTTTCATGTCAAGCCTTGAAAATGGATTTTGTTTCGGAGTCAACATAAGTAATTATGACTTGCAAATGTGGTGGCACAGAGAACGGTGTCCAGTATGAAACTCAGGGCATTATTTTTATTGTACAACACCCTAGAGATATGTTCATATTAAGAACTAGCAGTTGGTTAAATGTGTCGGTGAATGTTTCAGATGCTGCATTGAGGATTAAAGCCATAACACATGCTCAACTTGGCAGATGTGCTTTCCTTGTTTTGTCTGAATGTAGTGTGTGATTCTGTATTTCATCTATGCATGTTTCCAATTTTTGCAGATGTGCGAACAAGCAGCAGAGGCACACAAGTCCAAGGGAGCCATTCACTCCTCTAGAAGGAGTAGTAGGACAAGTTCTGACCCAGGCCAACTCAGTAAATCACCTGTTGACGCAATTTTGGCAAACAGCAGCTCTGTGGCTACATCTCAGGTTTGTATTTGCATACACCTTTTATCCTCTCTGGATTCCACATTATTAGATTTCTATCGCCTCTTGCTTCGACTGGAATTTTATTTACTTTATGTTGCCTGCTGTTCTCAAGAGATATTTATCCATATATAGCTTGTGTTTATAGTTAGACAGGTTTAATAACTGGTCTAGAAACAGCCTTGGGTCAGGTTGGATACTACCTATGGTTGGATGACCTGCATTTAATTGGTTCTCTGAGCATTTTAATTGTACCCAGTTTTTTTTTTTTTTTTACTCCATTAAATAGATTCCTCAATTGTACCAGATCTTGGAATGAGCTAACTCAATACTGGCTCAATCTAACCTGAACGGATTAGATTTGTTCAATTTTCGATTGTTGAGATATTTTGTGCGCCCCAATTATTAGCTAATCTAGAACCAGTACAATTTTTGGGACAACCATTTTTTCTAGCTCATATCTTGCCAAAATTGATATCCCAATTTTCAGATTATTGGGATATTTTGTGCACCCCAAATATTACCCTTTTTTTTTTTTCTTGCAACTGA
>JAVXUM010000021.1:1547558-1560017 GCA_035590655.1 Pouteria glomerata | reverse complement strand
TTATATTAATTGGATACTCGCACCTTGCTGCAGGTTTTTGTAATATATTTAAGTTTATAATAGAAAAAAAAAATAGGCACATGAAATATGTAATGCCAAAAAAAAAAAAAAAACCTTTCAAATACCTCCAACGATTAATTTTACATATTAATTAAAAAATATTGTGAAAATATAATTTTACATATTAGTATTAAAAAAATTCAAAGTGAAGCATTTACTAGATATATTGTGGTATTTCTTTATTACCATATGAATGCGTATATTCTTCAAAGAATGAGATATTTTTTAGTGAAAATTTTATTTTCGTTACAAAAGCACCCAATAAATATTTACAAAACTACTTAAAAGTTCCATACACATATATATAAGTGCACAAATTTTATGATTAAAAAAAAAAATTAAGAGACTGCTTGGTAATACTATTATTTTTCTGTTGATATTTATTTGTTTATGTTTTCTATTTTTTTATTTTCTGTGTTTTTTATTTTTCTGGAATGAAAATTGAAACTGCATTTAGAAATATAATTTTATTTATAATTTAGGTTTTTTATTTTCATAAAATTTTTAATTTTATTAGTTTTTAAAAAATTAATTGAATTTAATGAAATATAGTTCATATTAATTGGATTAATTAAATTAAATAAATTAGTCAAATTAAATGCTTTTATTAAAAATCATTTAATTTAGTAAATATAAAATATATTAAATTATAATTTCAATATATTATTCACTAAAACAATTGCAAAAATATAAATATTTTATCATTTAATTCAATAAATATAATATATTAGTTATAATTTAATTATATTGTTTATTAAAAATAATTGAATAAAATTTATTCAACAATAATTTAAATAATTTACTATGATATTTAATTAAAAAATTATTAAAATAGATTTCTTATTAAATAAATTAATTATTAAATTAAATTAATTGAAGTAATTATGATATTTATTAAAACTATTTTAATGAAAACTATTTAATATTAATTAAATTAATTATTAAATTTAAGTTAAATTAATTAATTAATTTTTATTATTTCTTTATAATAATTTAATAAAATATATTTAACATTAATTAAATTACATAAATTGTTAAATTAACTTATACTATTAATTAATTTAAATTAATTATTTACTAAAAATAATTTTAAAAATATAGATTTCATATTAATTAATTTATTTTAATTTAGTTGATTTAATTTTATTATTTACTCAAAATAATTAATAAAATATATTACACATTAATTTATATAACTAATTTAATTTGATTATATAATTTATTAAAAATCATTTTAGTTTAATCTAATATTTAAGTAACATAATTTATTTTAGTATGACGTAGTAAAAATGGACAAAGTGTTAAAATTGATAAAATATTGGTAACAGAAAAATGATGAAAATACTTTCTTTTTTATTTATTTTTTTCTATTTAAATTTTTATTTTTATTTTTTGAAAACAAGAAAGATAGACATATATAACAAATATGTTTTTTTTGTTAGTTTATAAAATTTTGAAAACATAAACAAAAAATAAAAATGTTACCAAACGAGACATAAAATTCTTAATTTTATCAATTATGATTTATTTTCCCATTTTTTTTTTTTTGCTTTTTGAACATATATAACATATATATTTTCAATAAAATATATTTTTTATTTTTATGAAATGATGATTTTAGAAAAAATTATTCTTCAAAATGGGTCAGTCCGCGGGTATATGGATCTGGATTGAATCTTACAAATCAAATCTAATTACTTTTGGATCTGGATTGAATCTATTATAATTATACGTGGATCTAATGGATCCAATTTAAATCTAATCAAGATCCGCCCCATTAAATGCCTACCTGGATCTAATGGATTTGATCTAAATCTATTTCAGATCCGCCTCATTAACAGACCTAGTGACATATGTCGATCTTTCAAACAACAATTAAATCTGATTATCTTTTGATCTGGATTAGATCCATTATAATTGGACATTGGATTTAATGGATCTAATTCAAATCTAATTTAGATCCGCCTCATTTAGAGGCCTACCTGAATCTAATGGATTTGATCTAAATATAATCCAAATCCGCCTCATTGCCTCATTGATAAACCTAGTGACATGTGTCGATCTTTCAAACAAAAAATAAAAACAAAAAACACAAAAGAAAAAGTAATGTGTAGGTTGCCAATATGTTTTAAAATAGTAGTTCAATATAAAAGATCAAATAATAAAAATTGGAGAAAAAAAAAAAAAAAGAAAGAAACTTTCAAATACTCTCAAATAGCAAAAGAACTCATATAAACTTACAAAGCAGGAGAAAAAAAAAGTGCAATATACGTTAATTCTTCAAAAAAAAAAAAAATATAAACAAAAAAAAGAAAAATATACGTTAAGTAGCCTACAATCTCTCAAATTTTTAATGTAAATGTTCAAACTGAAAGAAAAACAAATCTTTCCAATACCTCCAATATCAAAAAAAATAATCTACCGCAAATGCAGGAACAAAAAATAAAAAGTATGACACATATAGGACATCAATCTTTCAAATTTTAGCCCAACGGCAACCAAAAAAAGTAAAAAATAAACCCCAACGGGAACCAAAAAAAAAAAAAAGCAAACTTAATTAGGACATGTGCCCCTTTTTATCAGTCCCTCACATTTTAATATAATAGTATGACTTATATATATATATATTATTTTTGATTGGGTGAGAAATTGAACATCGAAGGAGACCAAAATAAATGAATTAAAGCATGTTTTTTTATTTTTAATTGTCTTAAATAGAAGATAACACCCACGTGATTATTTTTTATTTTTCTAGATGGTTATCTTTCATGAATAGTCTTTGCAGGGCTCGCCAACAGTTCGATTTTTTTTTTTTAAGTTATTTTAGTTTAGATTATAGGTTTAATGATCTCGAATTGAGTTCAATTTGAGACTCATTTAAGATCAAGATCGAATTTAGAATTGTTTAACTCAAAAATTTATTAATTGGTTCGATAATATATATATATTTTTAATAATTTTTTATACTATTAATTTGTTATGTTTTAGATTAAAGGAACATTGTTTTGATTTAATTGAATTATTCACTAATTAGAGTTTAATTTTTTTGTTTTTGTCAAGTCAAGTATTAATAGTTCGAATTGAGTTTACGTAAGTCAAAACTTAGGTTCAACTTAACTCAAATCCTTCTATTTCTTATTATTTTAGGTGAATGGACAAACTTCAATAGACAAAAAGAGAGATTCGTAATTAATTCTTGAAGATTTGAAATTATGTGACTAGATAAATTTTCAGGATTCAAATTAATGATGATTGTCGGAGCAAATGCGAAACAACTTGATCGTTGAAAATAATAGATGAAACTTCTTTTTTTATTTTTTAGTTTTCCTTATTAAAAAAGAAAATAATGGTTTAGATTATTATTATTATTATTATTATTGGGAGAGGTTGTTTTAGGAGAACAAACACATTTGATAGGGATGTAATTTGGCCGGGTTTAGGCCTGACCCGGTATGCAACAAGGCCGGTGGAGAGAGAGAGAGCGAAAGAGGCCATAACAAAGGAAGGAAAAAAAAAAAAAAGGGAAAAGGAAATGAGTCAGAGAGAGATCAGCAGGGGCAGGGCGTGCTGGGTGGGTCAGGGGCCGGGCCAGGGTATCCAAGTCTTGACCCGAGAAGATAGGAGCAAGGCGGGGACGGACCGTCTCCGTACAGAACCCTGAGCCGGGTCGGTCGGTTCATTTTCCGGGCCGATCCGGATGTCAGAAACTGTATATAAGCTCCAAAACCATAAAAATGATAAAAATCAATAATAAAAATTTTGGAGAACAATAATAAAAATCATGGAATAATAAGCTCCAAATCCAGCAAGCACTCTGTTTCTTTGGTTTGGTCGCGCATTCAAATTCACCTGTGTGTAAAAATTTATGTATTGAGGTTTTCGATTATTCATCGTGATTCACCTTTTTGTATATTAATAATTATTTGTGTTTAAAGGTACAGACGAGTCCCATCTAGAACAGTTTACTGTTGACACATATATAAAAGTCTCATCAATGATCAAATTTGTTATATAGATATATAGAGAGAGATGAATAGTAAGAGTGTATAATTGGTGGATGAAATGTGAGCGATGGCAGGCGGTGTCAGAAGAGAAGTAGGGAAGGCGCACGAGGCAATGGTGGTGGTGTAGTTGCGCTATGGGGGTTACCATGTGATCGCGAAGGTCGCTTTCAACGTTGGTGTCAACCACCTTGTCTTCCGCGTCTTTCGCGACCTCCTCGCCCTCTCCATCCATGAAAAGTCGGTCCCTCTCCCACCACCTTTGCATGAATACATACATATATATACACTTGCATTTTATACAAAACCCATGCATTTTTTTTCTATAAATCTATAGTTGCTTGCTTCTGAACTTGTGGAAACGCTAACGGTTGACATGTCTGTATGTTGGAACATATTCAGATACTTAGTTTAATTTTAACTGTTCTTCAAATTTTTGAAGCGATTTAAATTCCTACTTTTTTTTTTTAAGTGATACATTCAAACTCAGGTTTAGATAAGTATAATTTAATTTGAGTATTTTTTATTTTATTTTATCAAGTGATATTAGATTTAATTGATTTTTTTTTTAATTATAAATAGTTGTCGATAGGTTTATAATTCTATCCTAATTATATAAATCCTATGTTATTGTGACTTGTATTTTTTGGCCCAAAATTATGACCTGATTCGAAAGTCTTACTGTGTGACTCGTATGGATATTTTTTGGAGGTCTGTGGTGGTGGTGGAGGCCACGGGCTGATAGAGTTTTAGAATTTTTTTTAGTTCTTGAAGAAAGTGTACAACGCATTATATCTCTCTTTTATCATAATGTTTTGTCCATGAACATAGACTTTATAGTCGAACCACATAAATTTTTTTTTTTTCTGTTTTCTTTTCTTTGTTTTGAACTTTGTTTTGTGCGTGTATATGATCCAAGATTGTGCGTCTGATTTATAACATCCTAACAATGTAAAATTTAAAATTCTGTCTTAGTTATAACTTCGTTCAATTGTGAATAGAAAAATAAATTTAAAATAACAAAGTTTTTACTATTTTAAATCATAAAATATTTTCCGAGCATTTATTATAATTTTTGTTATATTTGTATCTATCTTTTGCAAAAGAATCTAAAAATGTGAAAATTATTATTGTTTTTCTAAAATATCCATTTATACAATCCATTAGTTATATACACACTTTTTTTTTTTTTAATTTGAAACTTATTTTTTGTTCACAACAAATTGGGTTTACTTTTAGAGAGATCACGTGAAAAACGCTATTAATTTTACTAAATACTTCAAAAACTGACAACAAATGCTTAAAATTACTGTAGAAAAAAAAAAAAAAGTTGATGTTCCGATGGTCTAATGTAGAGATTTTGGTTTTGGAGAACTCATTTGGCTGGTCACGGGGAAATTCATTCATACGCCAATCGAAAGTCGCAGGCTGCAATTTAAGTCACTTTAAAATTCCCAAGGATTCTCTGTTCGTGGTTCTGTTTCCCTTCTGTCTGTTGCTTTGGTGCTGTTAATAACATTATGCAATAAATTTAGCTGCTTAACCAACATTTGTAGATACTTGCAAATGATTATATATATATATATTGATACTGCAGATCTCTTGCATCTGGATATTCAATTGTAAAGATGGAGGAGTCAAATTACCAAAAAAAAAAAAAAAAGATGGATGAGTCGCCGCATTCCTTTTATGCTTAACTAATGAATAGATACCTTACAGCATTTTGAAAAGTTTCTTGTTTCATGCCTGCAGAAGAGTTAGGCCACCTATGACCCAAGGACTCCTCTTATCATTCTTCTTTCTAGGACTAACCGGGTAAGATAAAATTCTCCAAAACTCTTAGGTTGAATTTGCTACATATGTTGTACAATGCTTCTGACGGGCGTAATACTCTGCCAATCAATCTGTATGGTCATATATATATTTAAATATTGGATTAGGATATTTGGGAACCAGCTATTGTTTCTCCTTGGCCTTCTTTATACAAATCCAACATATGCCGCTGCTGTACAACCTGCAATTCCTGTCTTCACATTCATATTTGCTGTGATAATGGGGTCAGTTTGATCGATTCCTATTGTTTTCCAAGTAATGTTATCCTGGCTTCTCTCTCTCTCTCTCTGTATATATATATATATATTTGTAATTCACGCATTCATCTATATTTATCTTTTTGTATGTTTGTATGCTTATTTACTTATGTCTTACATTGTCATTGCTTGTATTATATATAAATCTTGTTCATGCAGTACAGAAACTGTGAATTTGCTAAAAACTGAAGGCCAGGCAAAAATTGGAGGTACCCTCGCATGTGTGTCTGGTGCCCTAGTGATGGTTCTGTTTCAAGGTCCAGCTGTGATTGGGTACAGGGGTTTGGACGTTTCAGCAAATAATGAAATAAGTGCCAAGAGTCAACCAGAACCTGCTGAATGGTTGATATCTATTTTCTTACAGTTTGGGCTCGATCACTGGCATCTTGGTGTGTTGTGCTTAATAGGAAACTGTATGTGCATGGCGGCTTATTTAGCCATTCAGGTATTTGATTATTTGACTAATTTTGTGCTTATTTGGAAACTCTCAAAAATATTAAAAGATGTATATGTTTTACATACATCAAAATAATAATATTTTCTTCATTCTTTTACATAATAAATACCTTCATTTTTTATTGTACAAAACGGTCAGAGATCTTATTTGTATGCATTTGAAAATAAGTCTGTATAAAAGATTCTTACAACTATATTAAAATGTTCCAGGCACAAATGAGTTGAACTTTAGGTTTTAAGATTTCCTAAAATTGAAAAGATCAAGAATGGATGAATTAATTGGCATAATCTGCCTTTGGAAAGCATAGACACCAACACAAAATGCTAATAAACTAACACATCATCTAACAAAAAATTGTTCCATGAACAAGCAGAATTGCAGACAATAATAGTAGCTACTGCGAAAATGATTGTCACAATCTTTAATCTCAATAACACCTATATAGGCAGTGCTTGATTTCTCTGTCTTGTTAAAAGTAACTTACCTGTTCTTTGTTCTTTTTGTGAAAATCACACACTCGTCGGTCTACTCACAGTTGTGTGACAAACTAGTTGTCATAAATGAGTTACCATCCCTGCGGGTACAACAGTCTATAGAAAATGACACAAGATGCAATGAATTCACAAAGGCATTTACTTCCGTTGTTGCATGGCCTTCATAAGGCATGGATTACATACCATATCAGTCTAATCCACTTGTTTTTACATCTATTGATTTTCCAAAATGCTGGAAAATCAGTAAGAAATATACAAGAGCAACATCTCCCTGATACAAATCATACTAATCTGCCATCCTCCATTGGGGATATGGTTAGGACTCTTAGACGTTTCTAATTTTTCTTATGACTGACTGGTTTCAACCTTTTCTAGAGTTCATTGTTTCGCATATTAAGGGCGGATGTGCTTTTCTTCGTTTATTTTTTAACTTTTTGTTTTGAAAGCTGGTGCTTTTCCTCCCTGGATGCATGCTTATAGCAAATTATTGCTCCATCTATGAAGCTTGATTTTAATTTTTTTTTTTTTAATATTTAAAATTCACTTTTATTACAATCAGCTCCTAAATTGTGCTTTCCAAATGATGGGTAAAATCTATATTGCCATAGTTTATGTAAATCAGGTAATATACATGTTATTATTGATCGTGCATGCGATGAAGAATGAATATGTTGTTATATGCATATTAGCTTCGATCTGTCTTTGCTGTTGTGTGGTTTGACCCTGTTGCATGGTACGATAATTTCAGGCTCCAGTTCTTGCAAAATATCCTGCCGGTATATCAGTGACAGCATATTCATACTTCTTTGGTTCTCTACTTATGGTAGTGACAGCATTCTTTACAACCAGTGAATCAACGGGCTGGAGGTTGACCCAGTCTGAGATTTATGCAGTATTTTATGCTGTAAGTATTGTTATTTATTTGCAGCTTAGTCAGTAGCTCCTGCTAAACAATTTCATTTCTGGGTTCTTCTATTATTATAGTTCTGCCTGCCTGAGAGGCTGAGTGGTGGTATTGTGGCCGGTTGTTATTTCTTTCTTCTTCTTCTTGTTTTGGTCAATTTTATGAAAAATTATTAATAGAATCAATGAAAGTAAAAAAACACTGAAATACCTAACCACTAGTTCTTTTGAGTTTTTTTTTTTTTAATTTTGAGGCCAGGCAAAGCTTGAAGAATCTCACATACGGTGTGTAAAGCGGATGGATATTTGATTCCATTCCATGTCCACCAGTTTCTTTTTTTTTTCTTTTTTTTTTTTTTAATTTAATGGGATCAAATGGATGCCTTAATTTCCTTAAGTTCCAATGATCGTCTGTTTTTTTTCTTATTTTTCCCACTCACTTACTGTCTTGCGACTAGCCTGATAACTGCAGATGAGGTGATCCTGAAATTGAAAATCATTTGTAGGATTTGAAGTTGCATTTTCAACCTTTTGATTCTTATATAAATTCATCTAACAGATGAAAAGGTTTTAACCTGGATGAATTTCCATAAGAACCCAAAGGTTGAAAATGGAATTTCAACTCCTAAAGTTGTATTTCAACTTTAGGAACCCCAATCAGATAACGAAACTTTCTAATAGTTTTCAGTTATTATTGTTATGTTGTGTTTCCTCTATTTTCTCAGGGAATTGCTGCATCTGCCCTTAACTATGGACTCCTGACATGGTCCAATAAGATCATTGGACCTGCTTTGGTTGCTCTTTATAATCCACTACAACCTGCTGCATCTGCCTTCCTCTCAACAATTTTCCTTGGAAGCCCTATTTATTTGGGAAGGTTTGCTACAATAAACACTTGGGCTCCATTTACGCCACTTAACTTTGCTTTGATTAACGTATTGTTATCAGATGATTATCGCATTGATGTTCTACAATGAAATGGTCTTGTGTACATTTGAAGTGGGGGTGCACAATCAAACTGGTCAAACCGTCAAGTCAAACCGAACTGGTTCTTTTTTATTTGTTTTTTTTTTTTAAATTAAAGGTTTTGTTAGGTTTGGAAAAATTAAAAAACCGAATGGTTCGGTTCGACTCGTGGTTTAAAAGATTGGTTAACCGAACCAAACCAATAAATATATAAGAATTTTTTTTTAATTAATAAAAACATAAAAAATACTACATTTTTGGATATGTTACCATTACCGAATTCAATTTGTAAAACAATTACTTTGAATTAATTCCTTATAGTTTTTTATTTAAATAATTTAGTTGTTTTAATTCAAAGCTTTACATTCTAAATTGCCTTCTTTTTATTTTGTTTTAAAACAAATAGGAATATTGATGCGCGTATATTTTATTTGGGAGTTATTGCCATGAATTAAGTTGAGTTTAAAGATCGGGCATGTATTTATATGATATAGATTTTTTTTTTTTCCCATAAAACCGTTTAACTAATAGCCCTTTTGGAAGTAAAAAAAAATATAACTTTTGGTGGTTTTTGTGTTTTTTTGTGAGTTGTAATTTTTCGTCTGTTTGGTGAATAAAAATGTAATTTTTGGCAATTTTTTGCAACTTTTAAGTATTTAGTAAAATTATTACTGTAGTAGAGCAGAAAAATGACAACTTTTGTGTGTTTGATAAAATATTTTATTGTAACAGAGTAGAAAAGTGAAAAAAAAAAAGTGGGGTCAGTTGTAATAATAATTTATTATAGCAGAGCAGAAAAGAGAAAAAAATTGTAGTTTCATCAAACAAAAAATTACTATAATAATTCAATTTTTAGTATTTTTTTTTATTTTATTTGACGGGTTCTAAACCAAAATTAATGATTTTATTTGGTTCAATTTCTTTAGTGAACAATTTGTTTACAGTTTCAAAATCTTTCAAACCAATGATGATTTGTAATTCGATTTAAATATTAATACCAAATCGAATTGTATGCGTCCCTACAATTTGAACTTGATTTGGAAGAACTAGTGTTTAATTTCTTAAGCAAATCAGCGGGTGGCACTTTGGACTAACCCTTTGCCTAATTTCACACTTGGAAACAGCATCGTAGGGGGACTTTTGATCGTTGCCGGGCTTTATTTGGTCACTTGGGCATCCTATAGTGAACACCAGGCAGCCATGGGGGGGATTATCCCTCGTTCTACTCGCGTTACTGAGCCGCTAATTCACAGAGACGTAAAGATTTTCTCTGGGACCTCAGACCCAAAGGCTGTGGACTGAGAACAAACATACATATATATATATATATATGGGGTATCATTATCTCCTTAATTTTCTCTTTTTAACAAATCACGTTGATGTAAACTTAATATCATGCATCGTGTCTTCTTTTGTTCTAAAAGTATTTCTTTTAGTCAACTCTTTGTGCTATGATTTCCTTCATTATACCAGCACTAAGTTAAAATTAGGGATGGTGATTTTAACTCACCTCGGTTAATAAGTATGGGTATTTTCTTTTTTAATTTTATGGGTAATTAAGCTAGCTAGGGTATAAATATATTATTCATCAAGTTTGAAGACGGTATATATCGTGTATCCAACAAGTATTAATTGAAACTATCTGGATTACTCTGATTATAAAGTATTCGACGAATATTATCCGATTACCCATCTAAATTATTAGATTATATGTTCAAATTATCGAATATCAAAATTTATAATCCAATTAACCGTCTCATATTGAAAAATTATAAATATCTAATTACCTAATTGTTAGAAAATTTTAGCCTTTTAAAAATACTAGTCGAGTATCGGACTTGTTCAGATATATATATATATATATTTTACTTGACGGATTTAGAGATGATAAAGGCAATTTAATTTGTCAAATAACCGAATAAAATTTATTTATGAAAATTTAAAATTTTCAAATATTACAATGTAATACTCAGGATTTTTATTTAACCATTATTTGAGATAATGAGTTTTTTATATATATATATATTTTTTAGACCTCGAGGTTTGGTTCAATGTGAAGCATTTATTTTATTTTTCTAAATCGAATTGGAGTCAAGATTGTATTGTGGTCAGTGAGGACAACCCATTTCTTTCCCTTTATTTCTTTTCTCTTCTCTTTTATTTTCTTTTCTTAGATTAAGTTTTAATTCGATTCAAATTAGTTCTCATTTTTATGTGACATCCATCCCAGACATCTAAATTTAGGGGCATGACGTAAAAAAATGTTATATTAAATAAGTATTCTGCTAACCATTGGAGTTTAGTATCAATGAAATTTGTAAAATAAAAGGTGTCACTATAATTATGAAATATTTTGAACTTTACTTGTATTTAATTAAGCTAATATTTGGATACTATAATGATGAAATATTTTGGGTTTTACTCATATTTAAGCAAACGATTAGGAACTATAAAATTAAATACTAAAATACTTATTGTCAATGGCCAATTGATCAGTTAAATTTACTAAAAATACAATAATCTTACTATACTAAAATTTTTTTTCTAATCTTTTACCAAAATAACGTGACAACAATATTAAATGAAATAAACGAATGTGTTAGTGAGCGATAAATAGGCATCTCAACTTGGTAGAAAATTCTAAAAAACAATAGAGAATTTATCAACATTGTTAATAAAAATATAATGGTTAATATAAGAATGAATGTTTAATTTATCCGTTTATCTTACAATGTCCACTGTGGAATGGTGTTTGGATGGCCAATATTGCCAAATGTTGGTATAAAAGTAATGTGATGAAATTTAATTGGAAAAAAAAATTAATAAATTAATAAAAATTAGAGCTTTGGTTTTTTTTTTTTTTTGGTGGATAAACCAAACTTCCCCGTTTATATTTTGAATAAATTAAAAATTACAGGCTCTGCCTGTGGCCTGTAATTGAAATGGAATTCAAGTTTCAACCCATTTTATGAAGGTCAGATTCCCTGAGAAAGAGGCCGTGGAAGCCATAAGGCACCCGGTGGGGCAGCTTCACGGCAGCGACAATGTCGAGATTAGGAGACTTTGCATCCATAACCACGAATCTCGATTCTCCTGTCTTCTCATTGTGCACGTATGTTACAACGTATCCATTATCTTCTTCTTCCTCCTCTTTTTCTTCTTCTTTATTCTGGCAATTATTTGGGTCCTTGGCTACATAGAAGGGCTCGCTGGCAAAGCACCCTGGCCCAAACATCCGACTAGCCACAGTGCAATCTAGTCGCCGGTCACCTTCTTCTACGGCCGATGATATGTCCAGCTTCACGATTCCTGATAATTTCGGGAATGGATCCCCAATCCCTGCGTAAACATACCTGCGCAGTTATCAAAATTATGGTCAAGTTTAGAGTCATATAAATTTGTATAAGGTAATGTATCGTAATTTTTATAATGAATAAAAATTTTAAATTTTATGATTTTATAATTTATATTTATAAAATTTTATAATT
>JAVXUM010000021.1:1259623-1274610 GCA_035590655.1 Pouteria glomerata | reverse complement strand
CGATCTCCACCCGTTTACGACCCAAAATATATTACTCCATATTCTCAACAAAAGATAAAAAAAGTTCTTTTACTTGTTTTAATTTCTTTTTTCTTTTTTAAATTAGAGTTCATAAGCACACATGCTTTTATTTTGTTTTACTTCGATAGCTGCTTTTTTAGTTACACCGTCTTATTTTGTCATCTATGAGTACTTTTTTAAGGCAATCATTTCAAGTAGCACAAGTGATGCAGGAGTGCTTTGAGAAGTAATGATAAAGCCATCTGTGATTGAGCTTGTGGTAGGTATTTAGTAAGATTAGATTCTAGAGTTCGGATTTAAAAGGGTAGAGTGTATTCTATGATTTATAGAAGGAAAAGAGCTAAAATTAGATCTTTTATTTTTTATTTTTTTTAAAGCGGTAGCATATGAGATTTTCAGAACACAGTTTATGTTGAGGGCATAAATGTTGAGTAATTTAGGGTTTACATGGTTAAATTGAAGGGCAATGAGTAAGGAATAGGTTTAGCCATTTAGGTATCATTTAATCTTGATTTGCAAAGGTTTTAGGACTTTCCCCTTTTTTAAAGCCATGAACTTGTAAATCAAGAAAAATCTTTGGTCTTTTGTTGACTAAAATATTTGAACTTAAAAACTTTGTAATTCATCTAACCCTTACCCCAGAACGAGCAATAAATCTATGACATTTCCATATTTTTGCTGTTAGTTTAATTTGAAAGCATTGATTGAAACAGAAGACAACATAAAATTTGCCCCAATAACAACATGAGCTTATGTTCCACCTGGCAATTGCATTGCGTAAATTCTGTTGATTCAGTTTGTATGCTCTTTGTTTCCATTTTTGGTATATGTATTGATCATTGACAATTTTGATCCCTTACTTTAAACAGGATTATTATCATTATCGACTTGAATGTGATACTTGAAAAGTGTGATCCTATAGGAGAGCCAAAACAATATGAGCGACCAGGCACCAATGTTAGTTCTTCTCCAATGGCAAGACCACCTACTCAGGTGCAGTCTAACATGGATCGGCCTGGGACAATTAGCAGTAACCCACCATCGTATGCTGGTGGTTCAATTGGTGGGTCATTTGCAAAACCAAATGTACCTGGGGGAACTCTTCCAAACCAACCTAAAATGGAAGGTAGCACAGATTCACAATCCTATGGTGGTTCCTTTGCCACCAATCCTGATGCAGGACGATATAATGCAACAAACTCCAATCTTTTGTACCCAAAAACAGAGATTGGTGCTGGGGTTTCACGGGGTCCGTTGAATAGTTATGGGCGTCCACCTCAGGCAGCATATCAACAGCCACCTCCAATGTACGCAAACAGAGGACCTATAGCTAGGAATGAAGCTCCCCCTAGGATTATTCCAATTGCTGCTTTGAATCCATACCAGGGAAGGTGGACAATTAAGGCTAGAGTGACAGCGAAGGGGGAACTTAGACATTATAATAACCCTCGGGGGGATGGTAAAGTGTTCTCCTTTGATCTACTTGATTCTGATGGTGGTGAAATCCGAGTGACCTGTTTTAACGCTGTTGCTGATCAATTTCACAACCGGATTGAGGCTGGTAAGGTGTATTTGATTTCCAAAGGAAGTCTGAAACCTGCTCAGAAGGCTTTCAATCACCTTCGCAATGATCATGAAATTTTTCTGGATAGTACATCAACAGTGCAGCTATGCCCTGAGGATGATAATTCGATTCCACAACAGCAATTTCATTTCCGTCCCATTGTTGATGTAGAGAGCATGGAGAGCAACAGTATTGTGGATGTGATAGGTGTGGTGTCTTATATCAGTCCGCCTACTTCAATAATGAGAAAAAATGGTACTGAAACTCAAAAAAGGGCTCTCCACTTGAGAGACATGTCTGGGAGAAGTGTTGAATTAACTTTATGGGGACAGTTCTGCAATGCAGAAGGGCTCGAAATTCAAAAGATGTGTGATTCTGGGGTATTTCCTGTTCTGGCTGTAAAATCTTGTAGAGTTAGCGACTTTAATGGGAAGGGAGTGGGAACTATATCTTCCAGCCAGTTGATCATAGAGCCAGATTTTCCAGAGGCTTGCAGGCTAAAGGAATGGTTTGAGAAGGAAGGAAGAAACACTCCTTCTGTCTCCATTTCCAGGGAGACAACAACTATAGGAAAAACAGATGCCCGAAAAACTATTTCCCGGATTAAAGATGAAAAACTAGGGACTTCTGAGAGGCCAGATTGGATCACAGTCTGTGCAACTATCTCATTCATAAAAGTTGACAATTTCTGCTACCCTGCATGTCCCCTCATGATTGGGGATCGACAATGCAGCAAGAAGGTCACGAACAATGGAGATGGGAAATGGCGTTGTGATAGGTGTGATCAATCTGTTGACGAGTGTGATTACAGGTATATTCTCCAGTTACAGATACAAGATCACACTGGTTTGACATGGGTAAGTGCATTTCAGGAGAGTGGCGAGGAGATCATGGGTATAGCTGCAAAGGATTTGTATTATTTGAAATACGAAGAGCAGGAAGATGAAAGATTTGGAGAAATTGTGCGGAAGGTACTGTTTACTAAATATGTATTCAAGTTGAAAGTGAAGGAAGAGATTTACAGTGATGAACAGCGGGTGAAGTCCACGGTGATCAAAGCAGAGAGGGTCAATTTCTTGTCGGAGTCTAGGTTTCTTCTGGATTTGATGGATAAGCTGAAAGGAGAGAATGCCAGTTCTGCGGGCCCAAAGGCGGACAATGTCTTTCTGAACACCGGAGTAAATAGTACTGGATCTGGTCCATTTGGAAGCGTTGTAGCTAGGCAACCTCCACCGGTGGGGAATTACATGGGAAATACTAGCAATGTTAGCAGAGAAGGGCTGCCGGCAAATCAAGTGGGTCAATATGGGAACCAATACAGTAGTTCTGAGTTCAATGCAGGTGGATCCACTGGGATGTATTTGAGCTGCAAGAGCTGTGGTGGGACAGGGCATAGCTCGTCAAACTGCCCTAGTGTTATGAATGTTCAGGGACAGTCATATGGGGGTGGCTTTACTACAAATAGGGGGGCCAGTTCAGGTGGTGCTTCTGGCGAGTGCTATAAATGCCATCAATTTGGGCATTGGGCGAGAGATTGTCCTGGATTGAGCAACGTTCCTCCAGCCTATGGAGGTGGTAGTGTTACGCCCGGAAGGTACGGGGGTGTTCCAAATCAAAGTTTTGGTGGCTTTTGAGGTTTTATTCAGGGGAGATCAAGATTTTGTAGAAATCTGTACAAATGCATGCGCCCTTGTTTCTTCGAAGTTCCAGCTGGTAGGTTTTGCCTACCAAAGTAAATTTTGTTTCGTGATGGGGGGTTGGTGTCTTCATTTGCAAAAGGTGGGACCGTGTTTGGCATCCTATGTTATAGCAGTTAGAAATGAGGTAAATTTCTATCGTACGATGTGAGCGCGGTTATGAGCCTAGGCTGGGTCTGGGTTTTCCTGACGTGCATTGTTCGATTGGGTTTCGTTTTCGTATCTGGTTCATGTAAATTATCTCATGTCTTTTTTTTTTTTTTTTAAATAATGGATTGCGGACATATTTTGCTGTTGTGATTTGTGCTGCTATTCTCACGAGTACTGTGTTATCGGTCTAATTAGTTTATTGCGTTTACTTTATTTTTGTTTTCGGAAAAAAAGAAAAAAAGAATTGAGGGAAGCTAATTCTAAATTGGAGTGAGCACCCAGTTGGTTCAATCAAAAGTTGAGCTAAGCTGAAGTTTATTGGGTTTGGTTTTCCTTATTCAAACCGATCAAATTGCTAAAGAAAACAAAAAAATTAAAATAATTGGGTTTAATGTAAACTAATTTTTTTGTTTTAAATAAAAAAAAGATATTAAATTAAAAAAATGTAATTAGAATATAAGGTGAGTCTAATTAGTCGAATTTTTGACCTCTACACTTAAAAAAATAATCTACGTGTACGTAATATAAACTATGTTTTTGTAGCTTTCTCACCATTTGATGTGTGATTGCGGTAGACGGAAAGTAAATTAACTCGGGATAACAAAGAAATGTTAATTTTTAAATATATATATTTAATTTATTCTTATTATTAACATTAGTCAACATCATATATATATAAATAAATATTTAATTTCTAATTTTGATTTTGTATAAATTTATTATTATTTATGTTAATAGACAAAAGTATCCAGTTCGATTTTCTCAATCTATGAATTCAAGTACCGAAACTGAATTAAAATATAAATTGAATCTAAAAAAGAAAATTAAAACTTAGCTAAGAATTGAATTGAGTCTAAAGCAACGATCAAAACTTAACTAAAAATCAAATTAACCAAATCAAAGAATGTTTTTGGTTATGCAAGCCCCTGGTCGGCCAGAAGGAATGGTTCAACCGAGTTCCATACCTAAATAAATTGAGGCTGCTCTGCCAAAAGTGCAGGTGGAAATGCCTGCAATGGTTCAACCCAGTTCAGTACGACACTCGGCTAATTATTGGCGGGTCTAACCTTTCCTAAAATATATATACTGCACAAAATTGTTACCAAAGGGTTTCTGGTCAGTGTCGATGCCATTCCTAATGTGCGGTTGGAGTCTCCAATTTAACCAAAAATTTTTAACTTTTTTAACGTGAGAAATTCTCAATTTTGTCTAATTTTTTTTTAACTTTTACCAACTTTCTCTAATTTTCTTAAACTTTTTCCAACTTTTTCCAATTGTCTTCAATTTTTTTATACTTTTTGAAGAACATACGAAATACCTAACAATTTTAAATATGTTTACTTTTTTATCTTTTTAAATTTTTAACCAAATTTTAATATTACATATATGGAATTAATATTAAGTTAAGGTTTTATGAGGTCAAAAAGTTTAGTAAAAAAATTAAATAACTATAGTCCAAAAAAAATTTGAAACCTATTCACAACGAAAGATTGATGGAGAGAATTGGAAACACGAAAACGAATTATAAATATAATTCTTGTTGCACTAAAAAAAATGATGAAAAATTGGAGTATATAAGCGAGAATGTGAACACATGATGATGATAGTTAGGGAAAGTGTAAATATAGAAGTTGAAAAGAGAGATTTGTGAGTTTCTCATAAAAGAAAAAAAAATATTTTATTGCTTTTTATAATTTTTAATGTGATCCCATTATGAAAAATTAAGTTCTTTTTATTTGTGGGTCATCGTTAAAGAATATAAATGAGAGAGAAATATTTATGGATTTTCATTGAAAAAGATGAAAAATAATTTATTGATTTTTATTTTATGCGTGTCCCAGTATTGTAAATTAAGTTGACTGAAAATTTCTCAATTACCAAAGGGGATTCAATATTAAAGAAAAAGAGAATATATATGTATAAGTTTATATAAAGTTTTTTTTTTTTGTAAGGAATTCTATTTAGTTTGATAGAATAATTAGTTCGATTCCGGACAGTACTATAGAAATTCGCAATATATTCAAATTTATAAACATAAATAACACATGTAATTAATTATGATTTTAAAATTTAACTAGTAAATGAATTTGTAAAACATAAAATTATCATAATATTCTTAATAAATCATCAAAATTTAATAATATCATGAAAAAATAATAACACGTGTCAATTATATATAAATACCCACTAATGACACATGTCAATTAAAAAAAAAAGATTTAGCAAACAATAAATGCGCGTGCCAATAATGAAGGTCCATAAATTTTTTAGTGGGTGGAAGAATTTTTAAAGTTATTTGTTTCAAATTATTGTTATTGAACTATATATTAAACAAAGTTAACAGCCAAACATTTAAGTTAAAAATAACATTTAATGTTCAATCACTTAAAAAAAAAAAAAAACTTCTAATTAATGAAAATATATACATCAATTAATTTTTTTATAAAATGACCCAAATACCTTCAACAATAGTAAAATAACTAATTATTGGTTTACTCAAAATATTTAAAAAAAAAACACAAAAAAAATATTTGTTGAATTTCTTAAAAATAAAATATAAAACATATTTGTTAAATAAAACCAGGAGCACCCATTAAGAACCAAATATGTCATTTGTTTATTTTTATTTTGGTCCAAAGAAGTTAAAAAGGATAAATAAATTTTCTTCACTGTAGAGTTCCAAGAAAGAGTGTATAAAATACATTAATTGATAATTATTACTTTTTAAGATAAAGTTATAAAATTGTACATATTTCTTCTTTGAAACAAAATCATCTACTTCTATCATGCTTTTCATCATTATCAATGCGATAAAAATAAAAAATTTTGTATTCTTCTTGCATCCAAAACCATAATTTATTATTATTTTCTTTGCATCCAAAATCATGATTTATTCAATATTCAACGTAATTTTATACTTTGTACATTTATTTGAATATATTTTTGCATATGATCATCAGAACATTTCCTCTATGTGATAAGAAGAAGAAAAGATTTTGTATTCCCTGTCCAAAGTTATGATTTCATCTATGTAATAAGATGAAGAAAAGATTTTATTTCCTCTGTGCAGTAAGAAGAAGAAAGATTTTTCTCCTTACATCCAAAATTATGATTTATTACAAAAGATAATAATATGTAATTTTAAATTTTGTACATTTACCTGAATTTATTTTTTTATATATTTTTTACTTGCAGTTATTCATCTATTTAAAATTTTTAAATAATTTAGTCCAACATTAAAGTAATAGAAATATTATTTTAATAAAATATATGTATTTATTTCACATAAATTAACCATTAAAAAAAAGGGAGGGAGAGTATAATGACAATGTTCGGGCTGCAGTATAGAGATTTGAGTACATACTGCAAATTCAAGCCCTTGACCTGATTTTATGATGGTGAAGATTGAACCATAATGCACATTCTAGGAAATTGAATACACGCGCTCACATCCCAGAACATTAAGACCTCGTTTGTTTGCTGCATATGAATGCCGGATTGGACAAAATGTCTATAGGTCTCACCAAAACCCGCGTTTGATGCACTTTCTGGACACTGGATTTCACCGTGACATTAGACAAAATGTTCCCAGATTGTCGGATAAGATATCCTATGGGAGTGGGGTATTATCCCACCTTCAGATTTGTTTTCCGTCAAGATCTAAAGGTTTAAAATTATTTTCTGTCGCATCACATATCAAATCACATCTTTTATCCCATTTTATATCTCACCAACCAAACATTAAAAATATAATCCCATATAAAAAATTAATCAAATCTTTTATCCGATCCCATCTATTATTCTATGATATTACTTATCCTTCATCATCTAATTTCTCAAAAATAAACACAACCTAAAGATACTCTATCGTTGCATATATGGTGATTAGACTCTAATTATGCTATTTTATCATTGTTAAATTAACATTCTCAACTGTCATTGAATAAATTAATCCTTGGATTTAATAAGGTTTCATCCTTATTGCTTTAACATGGATGCCATGATAATTTTCACTACAATGAAAGGCAAATTGGGCAACTAAATGAAACCTTGCAATGAAACAAGACTGGAAGGAGCCGAATGAAAGAAGAATTGAACAGATACGTCGGGAGGAGGAGGAAGAAGAAGAAGAAGAAGAAGAAGAAGCAAAAAGACTGAAGTGTATCCGGATATGTTCCTCTGCCATATGGATACATAAGTGAGATATAAAGAACCTAGTATTCGAAAGCAGACAGATATCCACATACAGGACAATATCTGGATACCTTTCTTTGCCATAGCAACTTCTGAAAGCTGAAGACTCGTATCCAAATGCATTGCAAGTGTATTCAGATGCTACCCTTTGACAAAGCAAATCTGAAGACCAAAAGCTACATTTGGACACAGAAGAGACACATCTCTTTGAAGGATGATGATATATCTGGATAACACGTTCTCATATCCGAAAACTTGCACAAAGATTGACGTGTATTCAGATATTTGCTTCCGGATACCTGTGATAACCATCAGCAACGTCGTCCATGTGACTTCAATATCTTCCATTTGATCAAGATCCTGAATTCATGGACTTAAAATTTGTAATTAAATTAAGGATATCAGGGCACACTGGGGACTTCTCTGCTGGCAGAATTGGTTAGAGCTGAAACCTATATAAAGAAGGGAAGAGAAGTTGAAGATATGACACATACAACATATCAGAGAACATCAGCCATTTTCCGGTTCAGTAGAGCTTCGTTGAGAGTTCATAGAGAGTGCTTAAGTTTCGTTTCTAGTTGTTGTTCTATTTCTTCACAGTTCTTCATTTTCAATTTCCTGTAAACCGATTGAATTTCCATTACAATTTTACTATTTCAAATCCATCTATTTTCACATTTTCCGTTGTTTTTCTGTCTTTAATTACATGAAGATGATAAGGTAGTTCTCTTGCTTGAGCCAAGGCAATGACAATGTCCAAGCCATCGATGCTCCTGGAAGCCAAACTTTATGTTTGTTGATTTGAGTTTCCATTTACTAATTATTTTGATTTTGAATACATCAGAAATCATTGTTTTTTTGTTTTTTTGATTTTTGATTTATTAATTACTTTGATTCTGAATAAATTAGAAATCACTGATTTGATGTCTAATTGATCCTCAATTTCTATTGCTTATCATCAAGTTCATAGAGGTTGTTAACAAATCTTCAAGCATTTTTATATGGGAGTTGCTAGATCTAGATCCACCATTATCCTAGGATAAGTAATATACATTGTATGTTTGATCTGTGACTCAAAATCACTAACTCTTCACTTTCCTTAACTCAGAACAGAGTAGTTAATGAATTAATTGCTCCACGCCTGGAGAACTGTTTAGTTTGACCTTGTAGTTATCTTGACTCAACTATTCCTTATATAATTTCAATTCATGTTATATCTCTATCTCACAAACAAGTCACCATCAAATCTGTTTTCAATTTCTTTTTGAGTCCTGTCTCTCTATCAAATCCATTAGATTCAAACATCCTCATCAAGTCCTATTTCTCTATCAGATCCATTAGATTCAAACATCCTCATCACTTAGTTCCCTAAGAATCGACCTGGTACTTACCAAATTATTGTGCTACACTACACCTTGCACTTGAGGAAATACTCAATTTCAAAAACATCATAAACACTAGTAGATCTGAACTGAGTGGGACAAGCACATCACATTTTACTTTCAATGTAGAAGTTGCATTTCAGCAACTGACTCACATACATCAAATTTAAACAAAGATACTTTCCTCAGGGAGAAGTTCTGCATTATATTCAGCCGAATTACTGACTTTGTCACAGAATCGGCACAAGAATTATTAATTATTCCTATTACTAAAGCCAAAATCCCAACACTTCACTATCTCCATCTCATAATCCTCCCACATCCTTTAATTCTCCACAGCACTGCTACTAAGTTACTAACTCAGAAACACCCCTTGTCTGATGAAGGTGTGGAGGCCTAGCCGCCTCCCAAATTGTTCCTTTATTGCCGCAACACCCACCTGCAAAGGCATCACCAGGGCCGGAGCCATAACTGGCAATTGCAACTGCATTTGATGCCTGAGCTTCCGCCTTTTCCTTTTCAGACTTAGCTTTCAGACGGATCCGCTCAGCCCTAGATCCGATGACCTGCCCTAAGATAGAAGCCGCAATTGTGACTGCCATAGCATTTTTGGGCATCAAAACAGACTTTCTGAGCATGGCTATAAAGGGCACAGAGGCGTGCACTGCTGCAAACCACGACAGCGAAAATTTCCGAGTATGCTCCTTCCACATGCCCAGGGGTATGTTAGCTGCCATACCTAAGACTCCAATTGCTAGCATCTTCGCAGGAAGCGGTTGAGGGCGAAGTGTCTTAACAAGTGCAGTCCGTGCAAGGGCAGCCCTGGCAGCAACTACTGCAGGAGGGCATCTAAGCTTCATGCCAGGTGGTGGCTGAAGAGCCGTTGCTACCAGAGGAAGGACACGGCTAACGGCTCTGTAAGACTTGGCAATTGGACAGTTCCCAGTTTCTAACCACTCGTTTCCCAGCGCCTCGTGCTTTGATGAATCTCCTCCCTGAAAGATTTATGACGTAATGTCACATAGGGTCTCTGAATAAGTAGTTAATACCTTTATTCGAAAGGATTGTACAATAACTACTTAGAGCTGTAATAATATATATATATATATATATGACTACTCAGAATTGTATGAGGTCACCAATGCTCAAATGATCCATTTCAAATACATGAGCCGATGGCTTAATAAATATATGTGTGACTACTTACAACAGTATGAGGTCACTAATACCCAAATGTCCATTTCAAATACCTGAGCAGATGGCTCTCTCTTTTTGGATGATGACTCAGATGTCTTTTTCTGATTCTTCCAATTCTTGGCGAAAAAATCAAAGCTGAATGGTCCCCCAGATCCAAATGGTGACAAACTTATGGTGGCAGCTTTTGCAGCTAAAGGATTAAACTGAGGTACATGCTTAGTTTCCAGTTCATCATCCCGAACACTAGACCTTCCTGTGAGGGGGACTATTCCATCCCTCCCATGAAATAGCTTAAAAGCCATATCAAAATTGGGGCCATCTTCAAAAATTGGACCTTTGGCTCCCCTTGCCTGAAGAAATGAAAGAAATAGGCTCGTAGAATGGTAGGAACATCAGCAGATTAAATAAATGATAAGTAAATACGAACAACAGAAAACCTTCTTTATTTTCATTTATTTTTGATAAATATGAACTAAAGAAACATAAGTATTGCATTATTAAGTGCAGATTGATATTTCAGAAGATTAACCCATATCTTCACTAATTTCAATAGAAAGAAATAACTTACAGGAATGGAGAAGTTCAGAGGAGAAAAAGCGAAGCTTGTAGGCTTGGTAATATTCCTCAAGAATGGACATCTCTGGATGTCTTGCTCATTAAAAGGGCAGTCAGATGTGTCATCATTCATCCCTTTAAAGAAGAACTCCATTGTTTCCTTTCTCCAAGCAGGTCCTCTGCACAAAGAATTGAAATGAGCTTTTGCATGGTTCAAACAGATTAAAAAAAATTAATAATCACCACTGGTACCCAAAAAAATGGTTTTATGGGTATGGATAACTATTCTTAATAACACAAATATATTAATTCTGTCATAACCACAAGATTGAGTACCATATAACATGATCAAAGTCCTGTCACACAGTGGAGAATGCCACAATAAGGGGGGTACCAAACAATAATTTTTTGATTGCTGTAGACTAAAATTAATCCAATATTTCATTTGTCTAATTATTTTATCTTTTTACTTGCTTATAGCACAGCAAGTTATAGTTTCAAGAAGAAATAACGTTGGAGAATTGAATAAGTTCACTAAACAATTTCTTATTTTGTGGCCCACTAATAATGCAACGTTCAATTATTTCTCCAAAATAAAGGAAACTCAGACATCCCCATTAGATATCAGACTGCTACTTTGACTGGAAGTGAGGCCATGAAATTGCCACAAATTTCCCATTACAAAGCGGACTTTTCAGTTCACTACAAAATTGGTACTGAGTGCAAACTGTGCAAGGTCCTGAAGCATAGCAAAAAACTAAACAAATAAAGAGATCAAGGTCCCAAAGAGAACACCCAGCAGCAAAAGCTTTCATTCCTCATAAAGAGACCCAAGTTCCAATCTAACCAAGTTACCTATAAAGAAGAAATACACACAGATGCATGCGCAAACACCCATATATAATACTAATAAAGACAGCAACTAGGGGTGGCAATGGATACTGTCAAGCAATTACCCATAAGGATATTCAAGGTTACTATACTCCACATGTGAAGTCTAACCCTGATTAATTATTCCCCACCCTAACCTATGCTTTGGACTAACTTAATTGAAGGCTAAGCATAAATCATGAGTTCAAATTATTAGCAAAGAAACTGGCTACTAGATACACCATATAATTCAATCGCACAAACTAATGTTTACGTAAAAATGTACCTTTAGCTTTCTACAATATACTGATGTAAATATTGTGGATACTCACTATAACTAACATATGCAATAAAAGAAAACAGAAAACACCTATGTGAATTATTGATGTTTGCTGGTTTGTTGTCAAGCCAACTCCAGGATGAGGCTAAGACGCCATTGACATGATAATTGAATTTCTTCAAAACACATGAACAAACGCCTGATTAAATACATAGGAGAGAAAAAGAAAGTTTTGGGACATGGATCAAGAGTGTGAACACACAAGTTTGTGCAGATGTAGGAAATCTAAAGATCAACAATTGCAAAAATTCGAAATATAAATAAAATATAATTTCTGCGAGCATTCACTTGGAAGAAGAACATGCATCGATTCAACCAGTGACACGAAAAAGCCCAAATGAAGCTCAGAAATTAAAGCCCGAAAAATTGGGTAATTGGAATATCAATTTGAATTAAAGATGAACCTACATAATGATTGGGTTAAACATAGAAAAGAACCCATCACAATCAGCATTCACATGCAAATAGAAAGCACAGAATCAAGGGCCCGGAAACCCCAAACAGAAAAAGCAGACTAAAGCCAAAAACTTGGGGTTGGAGCAGCGGTTTGAATCAAAAGATAACCCAGATGTCAATTGTACACATCACACCAAGGAAACCACTGGGTTGCAAAATTGAATGTAAAATTCAAACCACCAAACATAACAGAACGACTGACAATCAAATCACAAATCTGTAAACCCGCATACACATCTATAAATAAATATATCATATAAGCACTTATGGGTGTCAAATTAGAAGAATCTGGAATTCAGAGAAGAAATTACGTACATCAGAAAAAAGTATTCGCCGGAATATTCGAAGCTGAAGGGGCTGGTCGTCGTGTGGAGGACACAGACACAGACACAGACAGAGCCGGTTATATTGGCCAGTGGGAGGGGTTCGGTTTACCTGTTGTTGCCGGTCAGAGTGTTTGTTGAGCTGACCCGTCTAGGAAAAGGAATAGTTTCATTTTCTTAAAAACAGAAATTAGTTTTTTTTATTTAAATATCTGATATTGCGTCATTGCTCATGTCAACGCCTTAAATTTATTGTTTATTTATTTTAACGAAGAGGGGATAATTTAAGTTGCATTTCAAGAGTTATGATATGTTTGGGGTTGTATAATTGTAAAGGTTAATATTTTGTGTTTTATACAATGAAAAATTTTTATATTTTGTTCGTGTTTATAAGAATTTGTAAAATTTTATATTTTTTTATTTTGCGCCAAACGATACAATACTAATAAATTTATAATGCAACAAATAAAAATTTTTGATTATTTAATCGTAAAAATAAAATATTTTATAGTTAAAAACTACATGAACTATCTAAATATATCTAGTTCTTATAAATTAATATACTAGCTTTAATTTTGAAAATTTACGATATATTTATATCATACATTTTAAATGCCATGATTTACATATTTTGAATAGTAATTAAATATTCAAAAACTCATATTAATGATTGATGATCAAATACTTTAAAAATTTAAAATTGTTGGGATATCATATGTATATAAGTTTTTACCATCATAGTAAGCACTCGTCAGATAATATTATACCAAATTAATGAGAAATTTGTTACATAATTTAAAAAAAAATAAAGATAATGAGTGTAATTTTCGAAACTACATTAGTATTTTATATATATATTCATTAAACTTCAAAAATAATTAATGTAATTTACCATATTTAAAATTAACAAGTAACTCTATTTACAATAAAAATAATTTTTTTGCTGTCTAACTAAGAGTTATAAAAAAATTATAGGTGTACGTTTCAGTTTAGTTTAATTTGATATTAAAACTCGAATTCAATAGTAATTCATTGATATGGAATATTTCAAAATTATAATTGAATAATTCAACAAAAGAAATCAAATCAAATCAAACCAAGCTATTAATTTTAATTTGATTTGAGGCTCTTATGATAAATATTTTAAGAATTAAAGACATTGCCAATTGATTATAATTAACAACATTTGAAAAGATATTACTTACTATAATTTTAAGGCGTACTTAAAAAATATTTGATTTTTTTTTATAGCTAAAGATAATTCCTACTGTTTAATAAGGTATTTAGGGTTTAAAAAAATTAAAAAAAAAATTAAAAGTTAGTGTTAAAATTAAGTAAAATTGACACAGCGAAATTCAATTAAAAAAAGTTGAATATTTTAAAAATATCTTAATTTTCTTTCAAATTTTTGGAAATTGAGACTCCAAACACCATGTGCATTCACAACTGCACTTTGCAATGCCTCTGCATATTTCAAGGTATGGAGACTATAATATATAGCACTCACGGGTCTGTATTTTTTTCTATAAACTAAGACCACATTTTCTTATCTTTTAATTTTTTAAACAATCATATTTAACATATATATTATATTTAATAATATTAATTTTGTCCGGTTAAACTACCCGCAAATCACAAGTGGAATAATTTGATTTCTAATTTGTTAAATCAAAATTGAACTTAAAAAAAAAAAGTTATTGCCCGTTTTGTTCATTTTTTTTTTTTTAATATTGTTACCGCTTCTTTTACTTGGTCAGAAAAATTAAAAAAGGGTTTGTCACATCTTTTTTTCTTCTTTTTTTTTTTTTAAATTGCCGTTATTATTATTATTATAGATCAACTCAAGACCCCAACCCACCCAATGCAACTCTAATTTACAACCAATTCTGTAGGTGAATAAATTCTGTCCATTGAGTTATCCCACGTGCCATGGTCTCTATGATTGCTTTGATTAAAAAGCCAACATACAAAGAGGACAATTTTGTCAATTGACAACTTGGCATCGTGGGTTTTTTGGGTTAAACAAATGCATCACAATGGGCCTTGATAAAGCCATTGGGTTGGTAGACGAAAATTGTGTTAGCCCATTGAGTAGTCGCCCTGTCTTTCAGGGGTCAGACCGTCAACAAAGCGATAAAGCCCATGCTGAATCCTCCCTGAAAGTTGGCCCAATGGGCTCCATTTGGGCTACCGGGTAAAAAGAGAATCAATCCTATGAGGCTATGACACCCTCCAAAA
>JAVXUM010000021.1:1179583-1191029 GCA_035590655.1 Pouteria glomerata | reverse complement strand
CGCTATAAACATTTTACCTTAAAAGAAATCTGTACGTCCTCTAACGGATTGCCTCCAAAAACAAGTTCAAAATCAGTCAAGCTCTTGAACGGCGTTTCAAATGTCTCTAGACTTTTTCAATCCTCTCTTTAGCTTCAAACCGAGTACAGAAAAAAAGCCCTAGATCCTTGCAGAAAGCAGCCAAATCTCTCGAAGATCCCTTGAATTAAGCTTGACATAATAAATTAAGATATCAACACTCCTTCAAGATTCAGAGATAGACTGACCTTCCATTGCAGCGACACTGTGAAAGAATAATCAGAGTCCCAGAAAGGAAAATCTCCGCCGCTGAAGAATGCCGGCGGTACTCCGGCGGCTCTCGCGATTTGATTGGAAGACACAGAAGAAAGCACGAAAACGGAAAGTTTTGGATACTTGGCTCCAGGCTTTACGTTACCACAACTATATATACATATGCCTATATATATAGGAAGAGACGAGCAATAGAGACAACGGGGGAAAACATCTTGGGGCCGTGATATATATATATAGAGAGAGAGCGAGAGAGTGGTGGGGTTATGTGACGCCGTCAATGTGCGCCGTTAGAAAACGGGAAAAGTTTGGGCATGTGAACAGGGATGGTAGCGGTAATGATACACGTCGTTAGGGGCGGTATGGGTAATTTTGTATGTATGGACAGGACATTTAGGTGAGTAAAGAAATGGTCTCGGCCAATTGGGACATGTGGGGGCCCAGCCGTCCTGTGAGGCGACTGGGAGTGTAGGAAGTAGACCACTTGTTCTGGTTACGTTTGGATGAGGGGATCCATCAAGATGAAATTGTTTGGATAAATTGATTTCTTTTTTTTTTTTTTCAAGCAAAATATAAAATATTTTTTTATATAGGTTTTCAAAAATAAATTTAAAAACATTTAAAAAAATTAATGCATAAAAATTTAAAAAAATTTAGGGTTTTAAAAAAGTTCTAAAAAAATTAAATTTAGTGTTGAATCGTTATAAAAGTGACATTTTATGAAATAATTTGAAATTTTTAAATTTTTTTAAAAAAATTGAAACTTCATAAGGAATCGTATACCACTCATTCTTTTCTTTATTATTAAATTAATAATTCAAATACAATGTTACTATTTTACTTTATATTATGAATAAATTTTGATAAATTTATTTAAAATTTTATTTATCAATTCATGGATTTTTATATATTAGTTTGACGTATTTTCTTTTTTTTTTTTTCTTATAATGCGATGGTAGTTAAGATTTTGGCCATAGCATCAGGTTAATTATGTAACAAAATGTGTTATGATCAGAATTAAAAGGCAATAAATGGTAATTTATTATTTCTTTTTAACGAATTTTATTATTTCATTCTAGAGGCTCTATACTCATTTAATACGATTTTATCCGCTGTAATGTGTAAATTTTAAATTTTTTAATAGTAAAAAAAAAAAAAAAAGAGCTACTTAAAATATACTAAAGTCTTTAAGGACAAACATATATATATATATTTTTTGAATTTTTGAGAGGACTATCAATTATGTTATCAGCCTTTAAGAAAGACAATTAAAATTCAAATTTTGAGCCTAATGATCATTTTTTTTTGCCTTTATATTTAATGATCACTAATTAAATATTATTTCACGATATCAAAATTAGAATTTTTCTAATGTATAAAAAAATAAATTTTATTATTAAATATTATTTCTTTTGTTAATTGAAACTTTAATTGGTGACCAATATTGTCCGTATATTATTTTGATCCTAATGATAATAATAGCGCATAAAATTGCGATATTCAAAAAATTGAAAATTATATATAAAAATATGATCAAGAATTCAGAAAAGAGAGTAATAGGATAAATTTGAAGGGAAAGAAGAAAAAGAAATAAAGTTAATTGAATTTGGTGAGTCAAAGATGCACACATAAAAAGAAATTAGCAATGATACTTAGAAGTGTGAATGTATACGAGGCTGTTTCGAGTAGTATAATAAATTAATTCAAATCCAAAAAGTTCGTATAGTGAGTAAAAATTTTAAATTTTATAGATATTTGTATTATTTTGTAAAATCAATCAATATATATATATATAGTTATAAAATATAAATAGAATTTTTAATATATTTGGATTTATTGTATGTATATAGTTATAAAACATAAATAAAATTTTTAATTTATTCAATTAAAAAAAAAAAAAAAAGATAAAGTCATAAAATTGCCGATGATTCTGGTTAAATTATAAATTGGTAACAACTTGAGAAACGATCATATATGTAATACGTTCTAGTCGAAGAATGATAAATGCTCATCTCCATATGCTTGCCACATGTTGTCCACATCACCAACGCACACATCAATTAGGTAAGAAGACATTCACCATATCTATCTATAAATGTAACATCTAAAAATTTAATATTTGTCATAGTTAATTGGGATTGTAATTTGATATAGTTTAAATTAAAATTTATTTACCATGAATAATATTTTAGAGCCATTCCCTACTCGGAAAAGAAATACTTTAAAAAAAAAAAAAAAAAAGTATTATGGGAACTACCAACGATCAGATGGATTCGAAAGCTTGTAAAGTCCAATCAAAATGCAATTTTTGAACTAAGTCGTCACCCCAAGAAGACGAGAAAGAGAGAACCAAGTACACAAAGAAATCCTAATTGGAACGTAGGAAGATCTTCCGTCTAGTCAAACCACGACTAAAAGATACCATCTCAGCAACCTCCCCCCATGAACTCTAATCCTTACTATCCGTGCTTTTGTCTTATTAAGGTAGCTATATATCAATATGAATCCTTACTATCCGTGCTTTGTCCTATTAAGCTAGCTATGCCAATATAGTCAAGGCCTATATATACATACATATCTCCCTGTATCTATTTCTATGTACGTGCATGGAGAGCCATGCACTGTAGAGTTCGTGAGGCAGCATGTTTGCCCACTGACTACCGGATATGACCGGCGGGTGTTCGGTCTTGTTTGGCAGCCTGCTTTTTTAGGAAATTTCCTGCAGAGAGAGGCGTTAACCTGCTGCTGCCAGTGGTCAGTTGTGCCAGCAGCACTGCTAATTAGCCAGCTAGTTTGCTTGCTTGCTTTGGTATTGTGGGCAATTTTGCTTTTACTTTGCTTCTCACTGTTGTTCTGTCACTTAGCTTTATTCCTTTGGGGGGCTAACCTCTCTTTAAGCAAAGAAAAATGCTTCGAATAATGAGACAACGCAACACAAACACAGCACAAAACCCTCTCTTCGCTAAAGAGAAGAGAACTTCCCACTCGGCAAGAAAAGCATGGTCAAGTACCCGAGGTCCAAAGCAAGCTTCCTTCTTTGTCTTTCTCACTTATTTGGAAGCAAAAGTGATCAAAATCTTGCACTTTGATAAGAGAACTTTTCAATTTTTTTCTCACTTATTACATACATTTGTCTACTTTGTCCATGCATATCGCAAAAGCTGAGCAAGCCAATAATTTGAATACGGAGATTAATCATTCTATCAAATAGCATAGCCTCGCTTCTGAGTGATCACTTTTTGGTTCTTCACTTTGGGATGGATTGGTTGTGGAAAAATTAATTTTTGATGTTTTTGTTTTCATTTTAAATGATTTTTTTTATCAAAATTTAATTTTTTTTAAAATAAAAATTTTTAAGCGTGATAATTATATTCTTAAAAAAAAATTAAAATTCACGTTTTTTTGAATAAAAATTTTTCATTATGTAAAAAAAAGCAATAAAAAAAGTTGAATTTTTTTTTTTTTTATTTTTCTAGCTTTTATCTAGAAAAATGTGAATTTTTTTTTATTTTTCTTTACAAATGTTATTAACTTAACAAAAAGCTAGAGTTTTGAGAAAAAAATTAAATTTTGGTAAAAAAACTATATAAGACTAGAAAAGACTATCAAAAAAAAAAAAAAAAAGTAAAATGTTTCTTTGTAGTCAAATGAAGCATTAGGCTTAGTTTGGGTACGAAATGCTTAGTTTGGGTACAAAAAAAGTTAGTTATAATTTTTTGAAACTTTTTTTTTTCATTTTACATGATTTTTTTCGTTTAAATTTAATTTTCCTCTTAGAAGATGAAGTTTCTAGGGGGAAAAAAAAAAAAGAGTAAGAAGTAGAGGAAGAAATTTAGAAAGAATTTGTATTTCAGAAAATTTATTAAAAAGAAATGGTAGGCCCGATTAACTTACGTTTGTACTTTCACATTTCATGCTTCTTTCTACAAACATGTTGTTAATTCCGTTCATCTCTTGTGTTTGATATTAGCCTATTTCAATGTCGGATAGTTTCAAAAATATTTAATAGTCTAACGTAATTTAATAAAAATTTTAAATATTCCTTTTTAATTTTTAAGTGCTCGTCTCCTTTATTTATTTATTTTTTGTTCTTTCTTCAAAAATCTTAACAGTCCCAATATATATAATTTTTTAACCTTACCCTATGTCAAATCATAGATTTACTATTAATTATGTCCCCGAATAAAAATTTTAGATACATATATGAATATATTGTATTTCACTTAAAAATAAAATAAACCATAATATATATTTTGAAAGAGGGGCAGACCTACAATTTATAAGCAGCGAGAAAAAAATTATATTTTAAAAAGTAAATAAAAGTAAAAATAAAATATAATAGGGACAAAACATTAATACTAATAAAAAAATATTTTATAAAAAATAATAAAATAAATAAAATTTTAGTATAATTTTTAAATGAGTGAAATAAGTGTTCTTATGGCTCCGTCCATGTTTCATTTGCAAACACATCCCCGAAGGAATTTTTCGAATAAAAGAAAGCAACGATCATGAAATCTCTCGAAAAGAAAGCTAGTGCGTGTATGTGTAAAGTGTGGGGAACATGAAAAGTAATAGAGGGAGATTAGATTAGACTTTGTTCAAACGTTAGGAATGTTCGATTATTCAAGCCAACGCTAGTTCGAATTGGAAAGGGATCATAAAGCTATTAAATCAATGTCCATCTACAAAAGTAGATCTCAATCTCAATCCCCCCAAGTCTTTCACCATTTCCAATGTTTGATTCTCTTTTAGGAAAATGACCAAATTCATTCGTTTGGCATTCTAAAGTAGTAATGTAAACGGGTCCCTAATTACCCAAAAAAAAAAAAAAAGAAAAAAATGTAAACGGGTCCCGATCTGACCTGGCCCACTTCCGTCAAAGTGTTGTTCTAGTCTGGAATAGGCTTAATTCGAACACTCCGGGTTAAGAATACTTCGCTCATATTGTCTGGCCTCGCGACTCACCGTCCAACCCGCTAAGGTACTAAAATAATATTAAAGAATAAGTTAAAGGCGGGTCAAGGTCAAATTTTTCTGACCCGACCGATTCGACCCTAACTTTTTTTTTTTTTTGATAAGTAAAATTTAATCTTAACTTGGCCCATTTACATCAATAATTTTATGTATGGTTTGGAAAAAAAACTAAGCTAAATTTATTTTTTTTAAGCAAGAATTTAAAAAGTTAGTTTCTTTTTTTGCATTAACTAGTTTTTTTTCTTTTTTGTTTTTTGTTCATTTGACATATTTATCTTTTATAAATTTTATGAGGATAATTTTGATAATTTTATAAAAAGTAATTTTTTGCTTGCTTCCCAAGAAATACCTAAAATATGACTTAATTTGTCCACTTTCTAGTTTTATATGACTTCTTTTTTTTTTTTTTTTTGGGGCTAAAATGTGTTTTTTTTTTTTTTTTTTTTTTTTTTTTTTGGGGTAAAATTTTTTTTTTTTTTTTTTTTTGTTTGATTTCTTTTCGGCATAGTTCACATGCTCAAAACAAATTCTAAAAAAATGCTAACGTGGCTTTTGTGAATTTTAAGTATATTTTTGAATTTTTTTTGAAAGATATAAATAACACGCTAAAAAGTCATCAAATAAAAAAAATTAGTGTTATGTTTTTTTTGTCAAAAAGTCGGGTGTTTGGAATTCTAAATTTTTTTAAAAATTTTTAACTTTTTTCAATTAAAATTTGTTATGCGTTACTAATATATCACTTTAATATTAATTTTTAATTTTTTTTTTAACCTTTTCAAAACTTCAAGTCATACAAGACGAAGAAGTTGTTCCAACAAGGCAACTTACCTGAAATAAGTTTGGACTGTTAAACATTTATCAAAATTTGTAATGTTTAAAATAATATAAAAATATGTTGATGGGTTAATATTTTAAAATAACAAACATATAAGCAATTCTATCATTCTGACAATAATGAATTCTAACGTAACAAGAATACTCTAACATCCTTTACAAGCTTCGACTTTAGTATAGTTTTTGCATCTCTATGAAAATTAAGCTTACCCCTCGTTAAAAGATTGGACCAAGTTTTAACTATATTTAGACAATTTAGCGACATTGATGTCCCCACAGGTTTCTTAGTATGCAAGCAGCTTAAGGTAAAGCCTGGCTAGTGATCTTAAAAATCAGGCCCACAAAAGAACAAAAAAAGTTAGTAATTAACTATACTCCAGATTTTAATAGCGCAGGGTATTTTCAAGCTTGCTATACTTTCGAACAAGTTTTAAGGATGGAATTTGAAACAAAGATTCTTTCAGGTGGCGTTCGGGTTAAAGATCTGTGACATAAATAAAAAAATTTAAATTTATTTTCTTACATAGATTGTGATGAAACATAAAATAAAATAATATAAAATATTAAAAAAAACGTTTTTTATTTTATTTTTAATTCGTTTGAACAATTTTTTTATATTTAAGATTTTATATTTCTCTTCTATTTGTTTTTTTTTTTTTCTATTTTGTTTTCCTCATCAATGTCGAAATTATTAGAGCTCATTTGACAAAATTTTTAATTTTTAGTTTTCGTTTTTATTTTTTTAAAATTAAATATGAAAACTCAATTTGATAAATTTATTTTTAATTTTCAGTTTTTAAAAACATGAAAAATATATATTGTTAAGTTTTTCTACACAACCGCGTCATAGCCTACTCTAGTCGCAACTATCACTTACTATTAATCACCATCTACTACCACTTACCACCACCTCTAACCATCGCTATTGGTACCCACCTCCAATCAATGCCACCCCCTCACTTTTAACCACTATCGATATATTACTACCCACCTTCGACCATCGTTGGTCAGACACCACTTCTGTCACCAACTGTCATCATTAATCGACCACTATCTACCTTTAACCACCACCCACCTTTGGCCACTGCCGATCGCCACTTTCCTCTAACCATATTTCCACCATCGGTCGCCACCAATTATTGATGATTCGATCTCTAACACTATAATTATCAATTAATAACTATTGTTACTAAAGGTGTTTCTATTTTTTTTTTTTTTTAACTGTGAACTGTGAAAATGAAAAAAAATTAAAAATTAAACATAAAAATTTAAAACTAAATTAGAAACTAAAAATTTTATCAAACCACTTTGTATGCACAATTTTGTTTTTCTCTTACGTTGTGCTACGCTAATCTTTGTTAGTCTCACTTTCACCATTGTAAAAAAAAAAAAAAAAAAATTGGAGTTCCTCAAAGGATATGAATTCCATGACTTCCTTTTTTTTTATGTATAGTCTATAGACACTACTATTATTTCAAAACTAATATCATATCACTTTACTTTTATTTCTTTCCAAATTATAGGTTTAAATTGAACCTGCACAATACGAAGGTGATGTTAGGAACAAAATTTATGTAGGGGAAAGAAAAGTAGAGAAACAAAATAATAAAATAAAATAAATATTAAATTCATTATTATATTTTATGCTTAGGAAAATAAAACATGAATAGAATTTTAGAAAAAATTACTTCTACATCTTAAGTTATTAATTGTTAATTTTTTTCCCCAAGTAGGTTAAAAGGAAAAAAAGTGTGTGAAACAAAAGTTAATGGTTATTCTCAAAACATTTTTTCCCTTAATTTTTAACTTAAGCTCAATTTAGTCTCTCACATTTTATTTTTTTCATAATAAATAATTTTTTTTAGAAAGTAAAAAAATAAAATTGAAAAGCTAATATTATTTCTCTAAATTTATTAGCAATTATATTATTAACTTTACTTTTTAATGTTATATAATCATTAGGAATTATCGATGCCTAAGGGCACCTAAATATATTTGGCTTAAAAAGTATAACAACCTGAATATTTCTATTTTATAAATTTTGAATTTTTGGAAATATGTATGATAAGATAGGAGATAACATAGACTTATTGGAGTGTGTTCGAAAATGTTAAGTTTAACATATCAAATACATGAAATGCTTTAAAAGAGATTGGGCTGAAATTTTTTTGTGAAGTGTAGGTAAGCGCACACAGGATAGGACACAATGGTGTGCACGCTCTTTGGGCATACATAGGTTAAACATAAGGGTGCGCACGCCCAATTAGGACCGAGCACACACGATATTGCTGAGGTAAGCGAGTCAAACTTAATTTTTTTTTTCTTTTTTGTCTTCGTGGGTTACGTCCATCACAAACTATGGCGAGAGAGGTGTTGTAGGAGAGGCTTGTAGGGAATTGTAGGAGCCTTGGGTACAAAGAAAAGTGTATGCATATATGTGTATCATTTTTAGGAGAGAGAACAAGAGTTGGTCTGAGAGAAGGAAGTCTGGGACCGAGAGAAGCTAAAAGAACTTGAAGTTTGTAAGTTATCAATTCTCAACCAAACTTAAATAAATTTTTTAAGAATAAAATTGGGATTATAGTGAACACGTGTGTGTGATTAGTTTGTTGTTAGGATCAACAAGTTAGATATACAGGCGACTCGAAGTTTTTAAATTTTGCTGGTGAAGTTTCATTTCTACTTTAGCCATTAGCTTGTTCGTTTCTTTGCTTGAAGTACAGAGATTTATATCTTTTGCTTATATATATGCAGTGTAGAGTCTGCTAGACTATTGTGTTATGTTTATTTGGCTTATTCGGTGTCTATTTTTGAAAAAAAACTCAAGTGAGGTGTGTATATATAGTTACTTTAGAAGGAGTTGTAAATTAGAAGTTGTAAATTAAAAACATGTTCCATACTTCATGAAACTTTAAATTGTTTGTTTAGTTTGTGTCACTCAAGTGGTATGATATTGTTTAAACAAGAAATTCAAAGGTAAAATCCTATACTTATAAAAATTGATGATTTGATGTTGAAAACCAAAGAAAAATTGAAACAAAAGCCTCATATTTGAACATTCTACCATATAGGGGGCGTACGGGGACCAAAAATAGGGGTGCACACCGACTTTGGTGCGCATGGGATTAAACATAAGGGTGGTCATATCTCTTTACCAGATTTTTATTTGAATTTTATCTTGGCTCATCACCTAGAAACTTGAGTTAAAAAGTTGAAAATCTGAATGTATATGACATTTAGAATATCCTAGCATGATTAAATTAAATTATATGATTTAGAAAATGTGTCTAACCTTTTGAAATGAGTTACTTGATAGTATATTTGTGATTAGAAGATGCTTAAAATTTTTTGATGTTTGATTTCTATGTTGATGCCATGAAACTCTTACGTAAGAATTACAAATGCAAAGAAAAAAAAAAAGATAAATTGTAATGCTTTGATCATGAGTTAAAAATGTAATATAAATGGAGAATTTATTATATAAAGTGTGTTGAACTATTTGAAAGGTGAAATTGTGATGATGGTATAAGATTGATAAATGAGATAAAGTGACCTTAAAATTAATTGTGTGACACAAGGATGGTAGGTATGTGAAAATAATAAGGGTATAGAGAATATCCTAGTGTTGAAAGACTCCAAAACGTGCGTAGGGATTGATATTCATGTCAGTAGATTAGTAACCTATAACATGACATGTAGTATGGTTAATCATGACCCTTAACAATGACGTATAATATGGATAATCATGGCCCTAAACAATGACGTACAGTGTGGTTACTTGTGCGCCTAAACGATGACGTCGATTATCTCCATTTGGTGAATTTAATTGGAAATGAAATTGTGATTGAAAAACTGTAACAATGATGCCAAAGATATAAATGATTGGGTTTAAATATTGAGTTTTATAATAGTAATTGGTAGTTGGTTTTAATGTTATATAATGATGCTATTATGAAATAATATTTATTTATTTGAATATGTTGACGTTTGTTATTGACTGCTCATTATGATTGTATTGAAGAAGTTGATTAAATTGTGATAGTTATATCACGTGCTTTTCTTTTACGTATTATCGGTTCGCTTGGTTTGCTTTTAAACTACAAAAAATAAAATAAATCTCCAAAAACCTCTATAAATCACTAAAACTCTTTATTACACATTCTCACATTTTTTATATTTAAAAAATTTCAATATTTCACAAAAAAAGTAAAAACTCTGAAAAAAAATGTTAACCGAATGCGTAATTTTTTTTGACAATTATATTTTTTAAGTTGAAAACTTTCAAACGAGTACCATTGTTACTATTTTATATTATTTTTTTTAAGTCCGTTAGAACAGATTTAGCAAATCGTTCTAACAATTTTAACAGAAATGTGCAAAAGTCTAAAATTTCTGAGTGAAATCTGTGGGAACGGACCCAAAAAATTATTCTCATAGTTTATCTCTCTTACTTTTTACTACAAAAGTCCAAAAGTATTATTATTCTTCTCCAAAAAACTCCATTTCAAATACCAAATACCTAAAATTAACTCAAATTTCATTTTTTTTAACACTCTAAACGCCCATTATATATGTTAGTATTATGTATCGTGGACACAAATGATTGATGCTCGTGTCCTTATAACTCTATTGCAAGTCTAGGACTAAAAGATTTAGGTAGAAATTGAAATGGGCTGTGGTACTTAGCAATTGCAAACATTTGCTATTTAGTTTCTTAAGTTTAATATTATTTGGGATTATAATATTATTTTATTTTATTTTGGAGATTTATTCGGCTATAAAGGCTGGGAAACCTATGTTTATTTATTTTTGTAGGGAGTGTTGGAGCTTAGTAGCCCTGCTGGGCCTGTCACGCCCCTAACATAAATTGTCCGGGACGGACGGTATAAGAAAATAGGGACAATTTAAAATAAAATAAAATAAACATGTTCCAAGGTCAAGTCATAATATACAATAATATACATCAGAGCACTACAACTGTCCCAATTCTCCATATAAATAATTATACATCATACATCATCAATCCACAATGGGACCCATAAACCGGGTCGCACAAATAAAGTACAATGATCTCATAATTATAAAATAATCTAGGCTCAACCAGCAATCAACTCAACTCGGGATGGTCACTACCCTGCCTCCTTGTATCATCTGTAATAATGAGAGGGTGAGCTAACTAGCCCAGTAGGTAGAACAATGCCAGTGTGCGCCAGTGTACATATATAACACATCATATATATGTACATGACAACAATATAAATAAGCATTTCTCATGCAATGTATGGAATGATATGCCATGGCCATGCATCCTATTTCTCCATCTACCTCCAACCTTATCCTGGGA
>JAVXUM010000021.1:1025307-1043284 GCA_035590655.1 Pouteria glomerata | reverse complement strand
CCATGCGTACACTTTGGCAAAAAAAGAAGTTGTTTCTAAATTTCTCTGATTGCTGTTTCTTTTTCTATTTTTTTTTTTCCTGATGTTATGTGTAACTCAACCTTAGATAGGTGTTGTAGCTCAAGTACTGTAAATTACTACAGTTTCAATAACAATCTCAACATTTTTCAAATCATCTTATCACACTAGAATTGACAATGGGCAAGAAAAAATTAGAATATTCTTATTTTTAAGATAATGTAATTTTATAGAAATCTGTTTTTTTTTTTTTTATTTTGGAGGAAAGCTGGTAAAACTGTGCATTAATGTTATTTTATTACAAGGGGTAAAAAAGTCATTTGCATTACTTATCCCATCATTTATACCTTTCTCTTTTACATACACCAAACACAATATTACCTATCCCCTATCACATCACAGTATTATTTATCCTCCATCTATCATATCACAGTATTACTTATCCCACAGTATTACTTATCCCCCATCATCCAATCCCTCAAAACAAACACACCCTTGGGCTACTTCGGCTAGGTTTGTTTTGCGGGATTGGATAATAGGGAATAAGTAATACCGTGGGATTTATGAAAATAATATGTGAGATTGGATAAAAGATGAGATTATTTTTTTTTTGTGTGTGGTTGGTGAGATATAAAGTGGGATAAAATATATGATTTAATATGTGATTAGAAATAAAATAATTTTAAACCTTTAAATCTTGGCGGGAAACAAATCCGGAAATGGGAGATTAATAATACCATACCCACCCCCGGATTACTCATCTGGCCAAAACTCTGGATTAACCCAAAAACTGTGGGTTCCACATAAATTTTATCCCTCAGCCAAAACCAAAACAAACACAACTTTGGGTGGATTCCACGGAAAGCCAATCCAATCTCGCTGTTTCATCCGGTGAACAAACAAGCCCTTGGTGTTTGATTTGATAAAAAAAAGTTGAAAAAAAATAAGGTAAAAATAATAAATTATGAAATTTTATTAAAAAAGTTAAAAAAGATTGATAAAAATTTAAGTTTTTTAACTTTTTTTTGACAAACCAAACACTCCCTAAATAACTTGCATAATAGAATTTTTTTTCACAATTATCTTGAATTTACTGATATTACACTAATTTTTAAATAATTTTATAATCGCTCTATTTTACTTAGGCTGAGTTTAACAAAAAGAAAAATTAGTTTTTTTGTGTTTTTGAATGAAAAAATTAATTTTTAGTAACTAACTTTCTGACTTTTGTTGATTTGATATTTTTTTCTTTTAAAGTTTAAAAAAAATTAAAATGTAAGAGAATAAATTTAATTATTTTAAAAAAAGTCAAAAAATTAAAAGATAATTGCTTTTTTACTTCTTATACTTAAGATGAAAATCACTAACATTCCTTGAACTTTAAAAACCTAATTTTGTTTCTCTTATATTTTGAATTAAAGTAAAGTCATAAATAGTGTTAAATTTTTAAGTGAAAAAACAAAAATACCATTTAAAAACTAAATAGAATAAGGGGATTTAGTTGTAAGTAATATAAAATCGATGGGATATAAATATAATTTTAAAACTTACTTAGAGTCGAAATTATTATATTTAGCAAATTTTTTAATGTTTTTATTTTAATTCAAAGTATAAAGCATAAAAAAATAGATTTTTAAAATGAAAGGAGTTCAAGTGGTTTTTACATTAAATAAAGAGGATAAAAAGATAATTACTCTAAAAATTAATAGTTAAAAGCTGAACCACTAATTTTTTTTTTTTCTAAACACACTCTTAAGATTGAGCATTCAGTTAGTTCAGTTTAAACTAAATTAGTCAAAATTTTTTATTATATAAATTTACAAAAAAAAAGTACTAATTAGTACTAATTTATAAATTACAAAATATATGTTCTTGAATTAAGACTTAGAGCTTAATAGGATGGGTTGTACATTACAAACGTAATTTAAATTTTCAGAATGCATAAAATATATGTATATAATATATAATTTAATCAAAAAATATAAACTTTGAATTTTCGATTGGTTTGGTCATAAAAATTTTCAAGTTGACTAACAATCAAATTTAAAAGAAAAAAGATCTAAGCTATTGGCTGGTTTTAGAGCTCCAAATAAAGTTCAAAAAAGTTCAAAAGTGAAAAATTTTGGGATTTGAAATGTAAAAAGTTATTTTTAAATGATGATTAAATAATTATGTTTGATTTGATATAAAATTGTTAAAAATTATATAAAGTGAAAGGTGGCAAAATATTATTGGAGAATTTTAAAAATTTTAAAGTTTTGTGAAATTTTTTGGTACAAAAGTCAGTATAACTTTTTCAAAAATTATGCCAAAATCCGTTGGAAGCGTTCCAACGGGTTTTGGTAGAATTTTTAAAAAAAGTGTTACTTTTAAATTTTTTTTAGAGTTTAGAAAAAATATTACTTTTAAATTTTTTTGAACTTATTCGGAGCTCCAAACGCAGCCTTAAACGCGTGGCACCTCTCGGTGGCCGTCAAGTCCGGGTTAAGCAGTCCGATCGAGAACGGTTCCGGTTCATGAAACCATATAAATAGATCCTTCGAAAAATCGAAACCTGGGTGGAGGCCTTAAACCCTAGAAATCAGCCTCTACTCTCCACCCCTTGAAATATTTGATTTGGTTTTCATTCGGCTCCCATGGGTCGGAAACAAGAAGATACTCCGTTGAACATCACAGAGAACCATGAAATCGAGGCTCGGAAGAAGAAGAAGAACAATTTAGAAGCCAAGCACAAGAGGAAGCTAGAAGAGACTGAGGCTGAGGTTGTTTTAGACGCCAAGAAAGAGAAGAAAAAGAAGAAAAAGGAGAAGAGAGAGAAAGAGGAGCAGACTTTGAACAGTGGGTTGGTTTTTAATTGTGCTGAAGGAAGTCAAACGCTAAATGGGTCGGATGAGGTAAGTGAAAAGAAGAAGAAGAAGAAACGCAAGGGAGAGAAAGAACAGGAGTGTCTGGGCAAGGAATTTGTACTTGGTTGTGCTAAAGAAAGCGAGAACCTTAATGGGTCAGATGAGATTAGCAAGAAGAAGAAGAAGAAACAGGAGGAGGAGACAGAAATTAAGAGTTTGGATAATGGGTTGGTTCACGATGAATTTGATGTGAAGCGAAGGAAAAGTCTTAATGGGTCAAGGAAGAATTATGATGAGAGCGACGAAAATGATGCCACTGTTGACGGGGAGCATAGACAAGATTATGGCGGCGTGGTTGTGTATGGGAAGGATATAAAAGAACAAAAATATGCAGCATTAAGTTCTTTCGCAGAATCAGCACTTCCCAAAGAAGTGCTGGAATGCTGCAAAAATTTTGACAAGCCATCGCCAATTCAATCCCATTCTTGGCCTTTCCTGTTGGAAGGCCGCGATTTAATTGGAATTGCAGCGACTGGTTCAGGTAATTTAATTGCTCTTTTATGCTCAGTAGAATCTTATTTTATGGTTTGTTTAGCATCTTAGTTTTTTCTGAGCAGGTAAGACACTGGCTTTTGGGGTTCCTGCTATTATACATGTTACAAAGAAGCGTGAGATTAAAACAAAGAAGAGAGTGAATCCACTTTGCCTGGTACTTTCACCCACAAGAGAGCTGGCACAACAAGTATGTGCTATCCTTTCTTGTTTTATATTAAAGTTTGTGGAAAGAAGTTGGTCATTGCATGTAATAATAACTTTTTTTTTTTACTTTTCAACATTTTTTGCATTGTGTTTTTTCCCCTCAAAAAAAAAAAAAAAAAAAAAAAAAATCAGAACTGGTGAAGGCTACTAAGAGGCTACAATCCTTTGCCAGCAATAACTTTACATAAGAAAGGGAACTTATAAATGACATGGGATTAGGAAGAAAATGCGCTTCTTCTCAATGCTCAAGGTTGTGTTTGTATTTATGGATTTGGCATCAAGGATGCGGTGGTAATTATATACGAATAATTGCTCAAATATAACTTTATTAGTTTATATAGTGATTTGATCATGGATTTGAGGACCTTCTTGAGTTCCTTACCCAAGAGTCAGTTATCCAGCATGGTTATTTCATTCCTATCGAAGAGTCCACGTGCCATACTCTTTGTGATGTAAAAACTTTTGGTTGCTAATTGTTATTTGATCTTTTTGTCTGCCAAACAATGCGAGCAAGTTCAAGGATTGTAACTTTGCAAGGGTTCAAATTCATGACGAAACACGTGTGAATATCTACTTATGAATTCCATTAGGACCAAGAGATGATACATTGTTCATGTTGTAGTGTTGGGATGTTTTGATTTTGAGGGGTTAAAAACTCTAAATACTTCAGATCCTACTGAAGATGGTTGTAGGAGTAAGGAGTGGTTTGGAAGCTGTGACTACTTCAATGCTTTTGCCCCCCTCTTATTTATAAAAAAAGAATGCTTTTGCCTCCCATGTCGGTACAAAATTTTTGAAATTTTGTGAAAATACTTCCATTCCCATCGAAAACAAATGTTACAATTCACAACTGTCTTATGACAGTGTTGATTGCTTGGTACTGGGTTGCTGTTTATGATTCAATCCTCTGATTAATAAAAAAAATGAAAAATAAATAAGTTAAATACGTGGACAATGCAAAGAATTTAGGAGAAACCATATTATTTTCTTTGAATTGTCTGGGGTTTAAAGATCCTTTTTTAGATTATAAAAGATATACAAAGAATGAGATTACATCGGAGAAAGTATATATGGAACCTGTTAGAATAGTAGTGTTACTGTGTTAGAATAGTCCCGTCCCACATCGAAACACTTCCTTTATGTATGTCATGACTCCTATTGTAAATAGAGTCATAGACAATGTCTCAAGTATCAGTCATCAACTCTTAAGTATATATTTTAATATAAATTCTTGTTTCTTGATAAAACCTTCTATCTATATGCCATTTTCAGATAGTGTTCAAGTCTCATTGAGTTTTCTTTTAAAAATTTAATAATAACAGTTAATTAAAAAAGGTGGGGGTTATGCTTGCAAGGGGTTTTGTTGCGGGAGAAAATCAAATAGAGTCAGAAATCACGGGTGTTGGTTACCTAGTTTTGCTTTTGTGTATCCATGTTGATTCTTAATAGCTCTACCTTACATGCGAAATGCTTATTTGATTTTGTGGTATATAATTGTTGAAGGTAGCCATGACCTGAATTTTTGTGTTGGTGGTAGATCGCAGATGTTCTGTGTGATGCTGGAAAACCTTGTGGATTGCGGTCAGTTTGTTTGTATGGAGGAACTTCCAAAGGACCCCAGATATCTGCTTTGAAGTCTGGTGTGGTAAAACTTCTCTGATGGTTCTCTCAATTGTATTTTCGATTTTGACCTGATGCTTATAGAACTCCAATTCTATTTTGCTACTTCAGTACCAATTTGGTACAAGATACTATTGTCTGGTATGAATTAAGATCAAATTTGCTTTTGCGTTCGAGCATCTGTCATTTTCAAATTATATATGGATGTTAAAGCTGCTGTCTTATCTTCATCGTTTGAGCATGGTTGCATGTATATTTATTTGTCCAAGAGAGATTGGCATTAACATCTCAGTCATAGAGAGAAGTTGGATATCGAAATAGTTCTGGTATCATTTAATCCATAAGTATGCACCATTGTAAGATTTGTTATCTTATTAGTTTCTAAATCCAGAAATGGAAAGTTATTAGATGCCATGTAGATTTCAGATATAAATCTTCTTTATATAACAGTGGGAGGTCTTAATTTTTGTTATGGAGGATTCGGGTTCTTATATTTTTCTGCTGGTGGAGGCTTATTTAGTTTGCAAGTGAAATGTAGTGTTCATAGTTGAATATTAGGAATCATGTAAGGTGATCTTTTCATCAGACATTTGTTTTTCCATCTTGGAGATTTAGTATCTCATTGTTGATGCATTATTGTGTTCAGATGCGTGAAAGGCTTAAGTCCAAGGTTGTTGAAATCAAGATTCTACCTAAAATCGGTGGAGGGTCCTTAAATCGTAAGATCTTACCAACCACATAAAATAACACTTAAAAAATGTAAACAGACTTGTAAATACTATGACTTGGCATTTTACTTTGTATCTTACTCAAAATATTGATGATTCGCCATTCCCAGACAAGAAAGGTTAATTAAAGTTTAAAAAATCCTTATATTCTATATCTTAAATGTCATAATAACATTCTTCTTTCACATAACAATTAAGGTCCATCAAAATGACAAAATAAGCTAACACATCATTTAAAAAAAATGCAGCAGCTGTAAAAAGAAAAAAAAATAAAAAGCAGCAAGTAGTTTACGATTTTACCATTCTATTTTACAATTTCATCCCCCCAAATTGCTATTTTATGATTTTTTCCCCTAAAACAAATTTTAATGCGATGATTAGGCAAGTTTTCTTAACCTAACCTCGTACGATTAAAATTGATATTTTAACAAAATTGCTTAAGTCCTTCCAAAAACTATCTTCCACAATGCGGTAGCCTTGTGTATAGGGTTGCATTTTTTGTTTATTTGGGTGAGGAAGGACTGAAGATATTGACCGCATAGAGGTTGATGTGAACATAGTGGAAGATGGAATCATTAACATAGTGGCTTGCTGCTGTTCACACATATTGTGTTGTTTTGGAAACTGAGAGGCATTTTTTTTATACTGCAACTTTGCCAATCCTGAACTTTTGACTTTTGCTTGACGTTATTCTGTATTAAAGTTTATCTACACTCAACTTTTAATGTAAAATTTGTGTATTGGTTGTTTTATTGACTTCTATATATTTTTTAAGACCTCCGTCTAAGGACTGGAATAGCTGGTTACCATGTGTTTTCTTGATTGTTGAAAAATTATCTCCTCGAACAAATTTTCAATTGACACAAAAAATGCTGATGAATTATTATGTTTGAGTTGGTTGGCAATGGATTTATGTTTCACTTTTTGTTAGTGTTTATGTAGTGAATTCTTAATTTTTGGCTTGGTTGATGTGCCTTAACTGCTCGTCCTTACCCCACTTTCTTTCCCTTGTCCTTTTTTGATTTTTTGAAACCCTTCTCTTTTTTGTGAAATTAGGACATTGTTATTGGAACTCCTGGACGTTTGAAGGACCTGATTGAAATGGGCATATGTAACCTAAAGGAGGTATCTTTTGTGGTAAGCATACTGCATTTGATTCTCTCTCTCTCTCTCTCGTCATGTTATGTTCAAGACTTAAGTAAGTTGTCATTTTCTCTTGCAAGAAATTGTTGCTGCTTTCATTTTCATGATAATAAGATTCATGATCATGCTTTTGCAATGTTGATTTGCTTCTCGATGGGTGAATCGCATTATATTTTTTCTTCATTTCTAAGTGGAAAGTTTCGTTGAATAACCGCACATATTCCGTTTTCAGCAACAAAAAGTTTGTTATTATTTACACTAACTTTGTTTTGGGCATGTGGTCTTTGATTTGTTGTCGAATCATATTGGTGAGACTAAATGCTTGGTGGAAGCTCAAAATTTCATGGATATACTTGATGCCAGAACAACACATTCAAACACGACGATTTTTAGGGAGATGAGGTCGATCTTTGGCTGATTGTAAGGGTATGAAGAAGCTCATAGAAGTAAAGGTGCCCCTTAGAGAAGGGCTGCAACCAAAAAGAGGTTAATCTAGAAATCATGAATGGTGAATTGGATGTGGTGTGGCAATCAATTGAGTAATTCATTTTAGTGACATTGTAAATTTCTAATTCAAGGCAGTGGAGTGTCTTTCGTGGTGAAGTTTAAAATGAGTTGCAAAATTATTGGGGTTTGCATATGGATCTCGATAAGAACCTCTTATCTATGACCAATAGCCATGGCAGGTCTCTAGGTCAAGCTTTTGGGTGATGGATGGGGCTTAATGGTTGCAACTTCTATGATGGGCACCAAGAGGTTTGGTAGGTTCTTAAATGGCATTTATGGTTACATTGTATTAGGATAATGATTTTCTCTCTCTCTCTCTCTCTCTAACGAATAAAAGATCTCTATTAAGTATAAAATAGAAGCGGCAATAAGAAAATGCCATTACAAAAAGGCTGTGAATACCTTGCACCACTATACCTATGCTTTCAACAAAGCGCAAAAAACTTTTGAAATTAGGATCTAGGCCCCTTACAAATCAACGATACAATTGTAATAAAAAATGACTTTTCACTCTATGCAAAAGTAGTTTGATTCCATCAAAAGCTCTTCTATTTCTTTCCTTTCAAACTATCCATGCAAGGCAGAAAGGAGTAAGGTGCCAGGCTTTATTCACTCAGTTCTTAAACTTGTAACCCCACCAAGAGAGGAAAAAGTCTTTAGGGAGGTTGCACTCAAGACATTTTGAAGCTATGGAAGACGAAAACCCATAGCTTCCTTGTCCAGTCACAATGGATGATATGATTAATGGATTCCACTCACTTCTTGCAGCGGTAGCACCGGTTGACCATTTTATGACCTTGCCCTGAAGGTTATTGGTAATTAGAATCTTGCCTTGGAGCGTGCACTAGATGAAGATTTTGTTGGGATTTATTTTAAGTAGGATTTGTTAAAAGATTTTATAGGATGCTTATCTTTGATTTAATTTTTTTTTTTAGTTATCTTGTGGATTTATTATCCTATTTAAAGACTTGAGATTGTTAAGATTAGGGAGACTTGAATTTGAGATTAATGAATTAAATAGTGTTTTTGCCTGTGTTTCTGTCTTCCCTTGCTTCTTTTTTTTGGTTTAATTCTTCTCTCTTGCTTAATCTTTTCTCTTTTTGCTTTCAAATTCTAGTCCCTCACCAGACTCCATATGTTTCCTTTTTGCCAGGTCCTAGATGAAGCTGATCGGATGCTTGACATGGGATTCGAGCCAGAAGTTCGCTCCATATTGAGCCAAACATGCTCTGGTATGTTGCATAACCTAATTTCCCCTTTTCTATTTATTTATTTTGTTTCTTCACTTTCGTTTAGTCTCTTTTAATTAATAGGATATTGGAGCAAACACATGGCTTAGCACCCATATCGGAACCTTACCCTTTAGTTGGATTCTGTCTGAACCGCCACGATAGATATCATTCGATCTGTTTGGCATGATAAAATTAGAACTGTTATGAGGGTTGTTATAGTGGCTGGTTGAAAGTTATGAATCAGTAAAAGCTTCTCTCTCTTTTCTTCTTCATCGTCATCATCTCTCTCTCTCTATTTTCTTTAGTAGTTTTTGTTATGTATATTTTTGGAGTCCTATGGGGTGTTGGGGATCCTAAAATCAATGAAATTTCTCAAATTGTTTTCCGTGATTTTGTAGTCACGATTTTTAACATATAAAGCACATTAATATGTTATTCCATGATCTTTGGAAGTGATATGGGAGAGACTAGGTGATAGTTATTTGTCGTGTTAGATTGCTAGCCAGTATGTGTTTGGCAAATTTATCTAATATAAGTGACTGAAATCTCTCAAATGTTTGCAGCTCGTCAAATGGTTATGTTTAGTGCCACTTGGCCTCCGCCTGTTCATCAATTAGCTCAAGAGTTCATGGATCCCAATCCAGTAAAGGTCTGGATCTTTGTGCATGATATCAACTTGGTCTATATTTTCTAGTTTCCTAGTTTGAAAAAAGAAGAGCTTTATTTCAGGTGGTTGTAGGTTCGGAGGATCTAGCTGCCAACCATGATGTCATGCAGATAGTGGAGGTGGGGTTACCCTTCTGTTGATTGAGTGAGTTTGCTGGATATATGGATTTGAGCAACTTATATTGATGCCTTCTTTTTCTGACAAAAACTTGTAGGTCTTGGACGATCGATCACGTGATGAGCGTTTGGTCTCTTTGTTAGAGAAGTACCATCAATCACAAAGGTATCTATTGCTAATTTTCTACATCATTTCACCTCTTTTTATTGGTTTTATTATTTCCTATTATGAGATTCAGTAGATGATGGATGATGTTCTACCACCGTTCTTGATTTAGGTAATAGATTGCTAAGATGGACATATTTTTCTAATCTTGTTACATGCTCAAACTCACTATGACCTGTAGTTGTCAAATCTCTGGCTTCATTTCAGTTCCATTAATTTATTTAATAGTGGATGGTTTCTTGTACTTCACCTTGCTGCGCATGTTTGATAATTTTCTTGAAAGGAAAAACACTTGAATGTCTTTCATTCTTGATCTTGTTTTAAGAGATTGACAGTATTATCACTGCTGATTCCTTGCCTTCATTATGCTGGTCATCCTTCGAGCAGGAACAGAGTATTGGTTTTTGTCTTGTATAAAAAAGAAGCAGCCAGAGTTGAAACTATGCTTCAAAGCAGGTAATTTCTTGTCTTCATGCAGTTTCCTTTTAGGCTTTTCATCAAACTAATGACCTGTTGCTCTTGAGACTTGAATTGCAATCCATTGAAGATTGAATGCTTCTTTTTTGTTATGCGAAAAGAATTTTGTTCATTATTTCTTTTTGCTCTTTTGGTGTCAAGGGGATGGAAAGTAGTTTCTATTCATGGTGACAAAGCACAGAATGCACGTACAAAGGCACTATCGCTATTCAAGGAGGGAAGCTGTCCTTTGATGGTATGTAGTGATTTGAAATAACATCATAATTCATGACAATGCTTGCTGTAGAGGACTTCACATATTTGCTGTTTGATTCACATTCCTTTATGGTTATAATGGCTTGGGAAAACATTTTGCCCTTGTATATATATATATATCTCTGATAAATGTTGTGACTTGAGCTGGCAGAACTGTAAATCAAGATTTGGTAATATCTTTATTTAAGATGTACACAAATTGCATCTAATGCGTCCTTAATGTATTCGTTCCTTTTTGCCCCAGTGGTTGATTTTTTGGAAGCCCTTTTAATTGTGGTTTCGGTATATTTTTTCAGATAGCCACTGATGTAGCTGCTCGAGGATTGGATATTCCTGATGTTGAGGCAGTGATAAATTACAGTTTTCCTCTAACGACAGAGGATTATGTCCACAGAATTGGAAGGACGGGACGAGCTGGTAAGAAGGGTGTTGCCCACACGTTTTTCACAAAGGAAAACAAGGTACAATTTTACATTGTTATAGTTTTTTTCTTTTTAATTATTGCTAATTATTATTGTTCTTGAATGGAACAATGTTAAAGCTTTGGGTGATTATTTTCTGATGAGGAACGAGCTATTTTACTGCAGGGCTTAGCTGGGGAGCTAGTAAATGTTCTTAGAGAAGCTGGGCAGATTGTACCTGCTGCTCTTATAAACTTTGGCACTCACGTAAAGAAAAAGGTGTGGTTTTCTCATCTTCTTTCTTTTATGTTTTCTCTTTCTTTCCATCCATCTTCTCTCTCTCCCCTACTTGTATAGGAGTGGAAGGAGCATGGAGGGGTCATTAGTATATCATTTTGTTTGATATGTAATTCATGCAAGATCTGATACTTCTGGTTGAACTTATTTGATGCATCATTGTTGAATTGTGTAATAATTCTCTTCTTTCTTGAAATGATATGGATTGCATGCAACTTAAAATTTTGTGTTGGCCCAAATGGCAGCCTATGAGGGGGGTGAATATTGTTTTTAATTTTTTTTTTCAAATTTAAAGATCAAACCTAAAAGAGAGGACAAAACATATCACAACAGCAATGTAACGGTAACTTCATCAAATGATGCAGTACAAACAAGTACAAGTAGCAAATAGGAAGGATAAAGAAGGAAAGAGAACAAGCACAAGATTTATTGTCATTTGGCTTTAACACAAAGTTATATCCACATTTACGAATAGGGCAACATCTCATGAAGTTATTCCATTATTCACGAGTTGCCTTACATCACTCAAAATAGAGCCCTCCTCTCAAGTACCTAACTCCTTTTGAGGCTTTGTATTGTTTACCCCCTCCTAAACTCTTGCAATACATCCCTCTGTCAACTACGGTTAGGGTTGTGGAGGATCTATTGTTTCCTCAATCCAGAATTGTTTAGCTTCTTAAAGACAATTTGGTGGGAGCTGAGTCTTAGATGAAATTTTATGCAGATCAGCAATGCACTGAGCGTGTCTTTTCTGTGGGAGATTGGGTGTACCTAAGTTTATAGTTGTACAGACAAATCTCAGTTCGCAGTAAGAGGAACCGTAAGCTCTCCTCTTGTTTCTATGGTCCCTATAAAGTTATGAAGACTGGGTGAAGTGGCTTATCACCCTGATCTACTCACAACACCCTCCCTCCACCCCTTTTCCCACGTTTCTCAACTTAAACGACAATAGATGTTATACCTGAGCATGCCTTGCCATCAGTAGATGTTCAATGTTAGTAACGGAGCTTTAATGTTCTCTGATGCGTAATCCATATTATATAAATGTGCAAACTCAAACGTGGAGAAAATTGTTTCTATTTTTGAATTTCATAGATAAATACTTGGCGTATGTTATTTGCAGATGACATTATTTTAGTAGATGAGACGAGAGAAGGAGTGAATGCTAAACTAGAATTGTAGCGAGAAACGTTAGAGACAAAAGGGTTGAGATTAAGTCGTTGTAAGATGGAATACATGAAATGTTAGTTTAGTCAAAATAGGACTGCTAGTAGTATAGAAGTAAGTTTGGACACTCAGAAGATTGTAGAAAAAGAAAATTTTAGGTACCTTTGATCTATGGTACAACAGGATGGAGGGATTGAAACGGATGTAAGTCATAGGATTCAGGTCGGGTGGACCAAATGAAGGAGTGCTTCATGTCTTTTATATGATTGAAAAGTTCCCCTCAAGGTGAAAGGAAAGTATTATAAGATGGCGGTAAGACCAGGGTTATTATATGGATCAGAGTATTGAGCAATAAAGTATAATCATGTTCAGAAGATAGCAGTTGCGGAGATGAAATTGTTAAGATGGATGTGTGGGATAACAAGGAGAGAGAGGATTAGAAACGAGGAGAGTAGGGGCAAAGTAAGAATAGCACCGATTGAAGATAAAATGAGAGAAAATCGACTAAGATGGTTTGGTCACGTTAGACGACGTCCAACGGAAGTACCGGTTAAAAGATGTGAAAGTATGGAGATTGTCAGGAGTAGGAGAAGGAGAGGGAGACCCAAGAACTGTTGGAAAATAATTATTAAACATGACCTTTCCTACATGGATTTAATGGAGGATATGATCCTTAATAGATTTGATTGGTATCGTCAAATCCATATAGCCGACCCCACTTAATGGGAAAAGGCTTAGTTTGGTTTGGTTTGGTTTGGTTTGGTTTATAAATAAACACTTGGCCTTCAAGTCATGTTCATGCGCCAGCCCAATTTCTGACAACCATAAACCAATGTTTAAGTATGAAATTTGCAGTGATCATGTGAATAGATCGCACTTACATTTCGAACTTTCAAATGCTCAAGCCAACGATTTGTAACCGAAGCATTGTTGTACTTAACCATGGAGATGTTTCAAGTTTTCCTTCTGTTCAATGTTTCACAAAGGCAAGGCACGCATGTTTGTTTGAAGGAAAATTAACCATGAAGTTTATTGATCACCTTATGTGGAGGACAACATTAGAAGTTTAAGAACATAATTTATTACGTAGCTCCAGTAGCTTATATTCTAATAATCATTGCCATTAATTATTGCTTCTGGCATTTAACTTTATGTGGTCGTGCATGTTTAAGAGCGCAGACCGTGTTATCTTGAATTATAATTCATGTTTTTTGTACTGCATGCAGGAGTCCAAGCTTTATGGGGCTCATTTCAGGGAGATCAGTGCCAACGCCCCAAGAGCTACAAAAATAACGTTCGACAGTACTGATGATGAAAACTGATTCTGAAGTTGTCTGCAATGCAATTGTGTGTTGGGTCTTCTGGTACATGTTCATTAGATGTCGATTATCAGAATTTGGCAATTAATTAGTCTTTCAGTGAAGTCATTATCTTCCTTTGTCCTCTGTTCAGTTGGTAAATTAATAGTTGAGTACAGAGGCCTTACTGAGATTACGGAAGCAAATATAATCTGGAATATTGGTCAAGGCAAAAGAGGAATTTTCACCGGCACTAAGGCACGCCGCATGTTCGTTGGTTTCAGGTTTTCTTTTTGCACTCTCTCATTTGTCTGGTCGGTCGCAAGGTAATTTGCGCACCACCTCAGATTCATTTTATCTAACATCAACGTAATGTTATTTGTACTTTTTATTTTATTTTTTTATCTCCCTAGTGGAATTTGAAGTTCATGTTTTGGCAGTACGATGCATGGGAAATTGCTCAGTAAATTGTAGTAATACATGCTAGTGTTCTTAATTCCCAGCACTGGATTCTGATGTTCATTTGCTGTTTCCAATTTTGGCACAAGTGTTTAATTAACATGTTGGGATTATGTTTAAACATGTTAGATTGTTGAGCCTGTTGTACGGGATATGTTTTATTCGGGATGTTGCGGCCTCAATTATTAAGGGTGCGTTTGGAGCCACCCAAAAAATAAAAATAAATAAATAAATTAATTAAAAAAACAACTAAAAATTAGTGCTTGTGATTATTTCTGTAAACGTACCGATCGGAACATTAAGTTGTGTATCAAAGTGGGACATGAATAATCCTAGTCAGAATAGCCAGTCTCATGATTGGAAGATCAGTTGAAAACAAAAGCTTTATGGTGAGAGATGTTATATGGAAAATTTGCAAATTGGAAATAAAAAATAAAAATAAAAATAAAAATAAAAATAATTGGAAACTTGATCTGGAAAATAAGATAATTACCGTACCTATAGAAAATTTCCTGCCCAGCGTCCATCTTTCGAGTCTCCAATCCAAACTCGAGGGACGTGTGCTATTTTTGTGTAGTCCCCACCTCGTGCATCTCGATTCAGGTTTGAGATCAATTTATCAGACATGTCGGCCAAGAAAAGACGCTTAAGGTGGGTTAGATATTCAACACCAGAAGGCAAACCTTCCACCATTTCACAATTTTTGATGCACAACTCTTCAAGACAAGACATTGAACCATCCTCCACGATGACCCATCTCAATCCTTGTAATCTAGTCAGCCTTAAAGCCTTGAGTCTTCGAAACCCACCAGCCCTGAAACACAAACGCTCCCCTTCATATGCATAAGCAAGTCCAAGAGCAACCAGATTGGGCAACTCTTGAAGGGCATGCAGCGGGTCGTCTCTCAACCGGCTCCATCTCAGCGTTAAATGTGCCAGATTCTGAAGAGATGGTAACCAGTGCGGCAATTTCTCTAAACGACCTTCAACCTCTAGTGTTCGGATAAGTGGAGGCGGGGGCGAAGAAAGAGATTCTAGATCAACGATCACATCTTCTTCTGCCGCGACAACGGACAAGTTACGAAGGCTGCTCAATTTCTCGAGGGATGAGCATAGGTCATTCCCATCTTCCCTTCTCAGCTTTAAAATCTTTAACCACCTTAATTGAGTCAGCTTCCCTATCTCTCTTACCACGGTGCTGTGACTTGCTTCGATTGAATGAAGAATCTCCAGGGATGATAAACTTCCAATTCTCATTGGGGCTCTGACTCCGTACTCGTTGTGAAAAGAGAAATAAGTAGGTTCTTTCATTCGATACACCAGGAGATGGCGAAGTTGTCGAAGCTTCAAGATTTCATCAGGCAACTCAGTGACGTCCGTGTTGGTAAGGTCCAGCGTTTCTAGATTCTTAAGCTCCCCAATCCATTTTGGAATCGTTTTTATATTGCTTTGGCTCAAATTTAGGTATTTGAGATGGACTAGTTTCATGACTTCATTCGGAAATGTCTTGAACGGAGAACTTTCCATGTCCAACAACTTCAGCATTCTTAAACCACCACTCGACGCAAGCATGGACAACTGGGAGGCTGGGTCCACTGCATCGGTACCACCCAGTATGAACAGCGAACGAAGTTGAGTAAAGCACTTGTGTTTTGGGCAATCTTTCAAACCACTGCGAATTGAAAGGCGTCGAACCTTATCGGGCAAACTTATTTGTTGTTGTTGTTGTGCGCAGCCTGCTATTATTGTTACAAAATTCTACTCCATTGACATAGAAGAAATGATCTCACGCCAAAGGTCGTGGATGCGATACCCTTTAACGCTTCCATCTTTCCGCCTCTTTGCAACTTGGATCAAGCTTCTACTTGTTAGCTCATTGACGTAGCCCTCGGCAACTTCTTCTGCCGTCAGCCCTGGTGTGACTTCTACAAATCCTTCTGCTACTAGTAACTGGATTAACGTGAAGTGGTAAATCAAATAACTCTCTGGGAAAATGCTCAAATACAAAAAACAAAGCTTGAGATAGTATGGCAAATCATGGTAGCTGAGTGACAATATTTTATTCATGCCGAGGAGTTTGTCATTTCGCACTAGCTCGGCGCCAAGGCTGCGGTAGACCCTCTCCCACTCATCCACGTTGCTTTGCTCCTTTGTCGACAAAAGGCCGCCGATTGCCAAAATTGCAAGGGGCAATCCCTCGCATCTTTCCAGGATGATCCTTGAAATTCCTTCCAAATGCGAAGGACAAGAATTTTCCTGAAACGCCTTCCTGCAAAACAACGTCCAAGACTCTTTGCGAGTCAGGGGCTGGAGATGGTAGACTTTGCCATGATACTCTTTACAAGAGAAAGAGGCTAAATCTACGTTTCTGGTTGTGAGAATTACTCGGCTTCCACAATTGCAGTCAGGGAATGCTTGCCTAAAGGATTGCCATGCTTGAATGCTCCACACATCGTCCAAAACAAGCAAGTACCTCTTTTGTTGCAGGAAATCATTAATCACTCCTTTCAAGCTATTTATATCCATGATTTCCACTCCATGCGGCACTGGTTGTGCGACTTCCTCCTCCAACTCGAAGAGCTGCCGGATCAGGCTCTGTAGGAGCTTCTCCATCCCGAAGGATTGAGAAACAGTAATCCAAGCACGGTTCCGGAAATGCTTCTTCACTGCTGAATCATCGAAAACCTTTTTAACAAGCGTGGTTTTCCCCAACCCTCCCATTCCGGCGACGGAGTACACGTTGAGCCTAGGATCTCCGTTGAAGAGCCAGCCAATCAGTTTCGATTTGGGCTTGTGGATGCCAACGAGATCAGCTTCGGCGAGTAGAAGGGCATCGCCGCGGGCATCATACCATGATGATGATGATTTGTTGGAAACATTAACCGAGCTCGAGCCTTGCTCTAGCAGCGTCATGCCATAGTATCTCTCATGGTACCTTTGATATCCCTTGGAAATATCGATGACCCTGGTCTTGATTCGTTGGACTTGAGAAGCAATTTGGTGACGAGCTTGTAAGGTCTTGGCAAAGCAAGAGATCTTCCCAAGAAAACCTTGTAAAACATAATTTATGCATAAAAGTTATAGTATTTGGACCTTTGAATAAAATATAAAACTCCCACAAACAATAGCTTAAAAATATACAAGACATTGACAAAGCAAAGTAGTCATTTAATCAATAGAGCAAAAATTCCAAATGGATATAAACTAGTTTCTCTTTCTTATTACATCTGCGAATTTAATGGGCAAAGAGATATTCAATTTATATATTTTATTGATTAGTCCGATACGTTCACGAAATAACTCGAGATTTGTTTTGCAATCAATTATTACAAATAAATATCTTAATTTGTGTAATATAAATTTAAACAAATCATATATATGATTATAACCAAAATATTTTTACATAAAAAAGTCATATAGTTAACATAATTAAGAGAATGTAAAAGTGTAACGTATCACATAAAATCGCATAAATTAGATCACATAGACTGCGTTTGGAGCTCCAAATATGTTCGAAAAAGTTCAAAAGTAACACCTTTTTCAAATTCCAAAAAAAGTTCAAAAGTAACACTTTTTTTAAAAATTCTGCCAAAATCCGTTGGAACGCACCAACGGATTTTAACAGAATTTTTAAAAAAGTTGTACTGATTTTTGTACCAAAAAGTTTCACAAAACTTCAAAATTTTTTAAATTATCCAATAATATTTTGCCACATTTCACTTTATATAATTATTAATAACTTTTTACATTTCAAACATAATCATTTAACCATCATTTCAAAACAACTTTTTACATTTCAAATTTCAAAATTTTTCATATTT
>JAVXUM010000021.1:977308-989858 GCA_035590655.1 Pouteria glomerata | reverse complement strand
CGTGGACCTGAAGACAGAAATTTAATTCAGCATTTACAGAATTGGGTACTGAAAAACTTCTTCAACTCCTTCACGCCCTATCTTGGGTTTCTTCTGTTTGTGTGTGTTGTGTATTCATGCTGGACCTTCTGCCCTCAATGTGGGAGCATACCTGTGCACCTGTGTTTGCTCATGTTTTCGATGGTTCTGGAATCAAGTCTGAGTTTTTTTTTTTTTTACATTCCAATGTGCCATGAAATCATATATTTATTACCTTAATTTCATTTTTATATGTATATATTTTTTTTATTCTTTTTTAGAAATCATTTTTTGGATATAATCACCAAACGAGTTTTCTAAATTACAAACTAATGTCATAAAACTTTCTGAAAACATGTTTCTGAAACCAATACCAAACACGACCAAGAGTCCATTTCACTTGAAATATTCAACAGGATGGTGTATTTGCATTCTCATGTTTACTCGACATGGGATACAGAATGGAGATGCTATACATAAACTTAATACTTTGTATGTTGGCACAAGTGCTTCTTTACGTGGGTGAGATATTCACATCTCTCCTGTCCCTACATGTTGATTGGAGTGTCAGAATGTGTGATTTTGGTTTGTGCTTGATAATTGTAATTTTGTGCTTAGCAGCGTTAGCTCCTCTAAATACATGCATATGCAATATAGTTAAATACCCTTTTACTGCAGGTTCATCTTATCGAGGGGATAATTGATCAAGTTGAGGGAACTGTTCATGTTTCTTGGGTGCAACCAAGAGTACTAGGTATTCTTCAGATCAAATCTTTGCGCGATCGTCTGGACAATTGGGTTGACAAAGTACACACTGCTTTGTTATCTGTAGAGGCAGAGACACCTGATCTAGTTGCAGCTTAGCTTTAGTTTATGGACTGCCTTTTATGTGCCATGTAGCATTTTTTTTTTTTAATTTTTAAAATTAAGCCTCATTGAAAGAACTGGTAATTGCTGGAGAGAAGAAACGATTGTTTAGTCATTTTGGGCTTCTTCCTTCCATATTGCTTTAAATCATTTGGTTGCATCATATGTATAATCTTTTGAAAGGAGCAGCCTCTGATGCTTCTCACCTGAGTTGTCTGGTGTCGTGTTGGGGGTATGCCTATTGGTTGAAGATACAGAAGTGATTGAAACGGCTGTTTTACGTTTTGCCTTTTTTAACAATGTAGTGAAAATCTTGTTAGAGTTATTCAGATATCATCCACAATTTAGTGGATAATGTGCATTTCTATGTCATTGCTTCCGTGTATCATTTACGGTCCCTTTATTTTGTGATGGTAGGATTGTTTACTGGGATATGGGATTGGATGGTTGATGCTATCTCTTTTTTAATTTTTATCTTAATACTTGTTATATATATATATATTTGTTTGGGAGTATATTGTTTTATCATATGAGATGTTATTGAGAAAAATAAATATAATTAAACGTCAGATAAAAGAGTGTTATCCAAAAATTACAATTTTCAAGTAGTTCTAAGAATGTTTTTTCTTTTTTCTTTTCCTCTTCCTTGGAGGCATCCCCAGCTGTCCCAACCCTCCACGTTATCCGCTCCCATCATCTAGGATCGACGGTTTGGGATTACGCAAATTGACTCGACTCGATTTAATCAAAGCATAAATATATTTTATTATACGTTGTGTATTTATATAGAATTTAATTTATATTTTCAGATAAAAGTATTTTTTTTGATGGGTAAAAGTATCTGTTTTAGTATTGAACTATTTATTTTTATAAATTTAAAAACTATTTTTACCTAAAAATATAATTGAAAATATATTTAGAAAAACTAATTGGGATTAGTGGGCTTGTTTAGAATTCAAAACCTAAGCTAATTATTTTCTACGCCAGGCCCAATGATTAATAAAATGTTGTTAAGCATGTCCATAGCTACCGTACAGCTCACGTACCTCCATCCCCAACGACGTCTGGGTATATCAGGACTTGAACTCCTAACCTCCCAAATTGGGAGGGAGGAGGAAGACAAAGCTTCCGCCTCAACCTCATCATATCATATCCTGGTTTCACTTCCATTTTATTATCACGTTTGATAAACTTATTTATAATAGGAATAGTTATTATTTCTTAATAATTATTTCATTTTATTCCCTTTATTTTCATTCTACTTCTAAAAGAGGGAATGCTCTTCCCAATGTATTTTTTCCAATGAAAACTTTGGAAATAAATAATTATTAAATCGACAACCATATATTGTTTGGACGACAATGAAATGAAAGAAATTAAATTTTTATTTGATTAAATTAAAAAATATAAGAATATATAATTTATTTGAATATGATTGTTAAAAATATAAGAAAAATAAAATTTATTTTAGTGTTTAAAAATATTTCTTTTTCTTTCGTTTCATTTCATTACATCAATACTAATATATAAACGGAGAATCATTTCTGGCCTATGTTCTTGTTTCCATAAACCCTTCCTCAACTTCGCTCGGCATTTCTTTCTAACTTTCTATAATTAATTTATAGAAATTAAAAAAAAAAAATACAAGTTGTAGAAAGGAGAAATAATTGGAAAAAATGGAGAAGAGGAAGAAGAAAACTATTATCACACATGGTGTCTTTGCCTTAGCTATATTATATTTAAAATAAGTTATTAAATTATGAGAGTTGGAATGGCCATTCCATTCAAATGACTTTCATGTTAGTAAAACCAAATAATATAAAGAAATGTGAATTTCAATCCATTATCATTCTCGTTATATTTCTTCTATAATTATTATTTCACAACATTTTCTTGTACCAAATTAAGCATTAGCGTTAATGATTTTAAAAATCTATTATTACACATCACGCCTAACTTTTCAATTTCAAGTTAAAATATCTATTAAATCTATAAGTAAGGCAAAGCACAATTGAGTACTTATGACCATGTTATCTCATCTCCGCTGTTGATGTCAGTAGAACTCAAACCTATCAATGACTGAGATTGCATAGCTCCAGCGATAACGATTATGCTTACCATTTTTTAATTTCTATATTTGAGCTATTTTCCATTAATAATTAGATTTAATCAATTCATTTGAATTCATAAATACAAATGCAATGTAAATGCTTTGCATTAATTGAGAGAATTCACTAGAGGTTGGGGCACAAAACTAGAATTTGTTTTGCAACTCAAATTCTTATAAACTAAGACTAGCAAATTTTATGTTAACCAGTGAGGAATCCGATTCGATTCTATCTCGATGGAGTAGAGGTAAGCTAGGAATAAATCATTTAGGAGCAACAAGGAATACTGAGTTGCAGCGGAGACATGATGAGCGAGGGATACATTTAATTCAACAAAAATTACTTCAAATTTTAAGTTTTCAATTATGAAGTCCACCTACACGGGTCTCTTTTCTCCGGTTGTTGGATTAAAGGTGATCTTAGCAAGCGGGGGAAAAAAAAAGTCACAAAAAAAATTCAATCCACATACCTGCATATACCCTTTAGCAACCAAATGAGCTTTCAAGAGCGCCATTGGGATGCACTTTGATTTGCACAGACCCATCCATAGCCAACAGTTAACTTATTAGGAGGAGCACTAACCAATTCCTAATTATTATTGGCTCAAAAAGTTAACATCTCATCCTCCATGTAAGATCCCTACCCGAAGAGGAGTAAAAATTTATTCATAGAGTTAGGGGTAGAGATAGAAGATAAATTAGAAAAAAATGCATAGTAAGAAGATAAGGCATGATATGACACAAATTGAGAAATAGAATGGGAAATACATGCATGCTTATCTTTTTGGATAGTAATGGAAAAGAAAGATCATTTCCAATGGAGAAACGTAGGAGAGGACAGTGGAGTATCTAAAGCTATCTAAAGCTGTAAGAGAGGGCTCAACTAACTGATGTCTGCTATTAACCAGCAAATCAAGATGAAATAGATGACCAGAAGGAGAGGAAGAATCAATAAGAGAAGATTATCATCAAGAGAAGACACTAACTGAGAAGAAGGGGATGGACTCAAAGAATGTGACAACAACACATACAAAGTATCTATTTTTTTTTTTTCCTGATAAATACATCCAAACAACCTCGCCGTTGGTTCGAGGAGCTTTGCTGAGGATTGTGAGCAACAAGGTGAATCTGTGGTCATGAACAGTGAACAATGATGTGGGCATGACGATGATGTCAATAATGAACAATAACTATAATAATCACGATTAGGAGTTCTCAATACAAACAGAGGAACCCAGTTGGAGAAAAAATATAAAAAATTTAGGATCTATATAAAAAATATAAAAATTTAGAATCTCTATTCCGATAACCATGTAAAAAAAACAAGATTGAATGAAAAAGCTTGACACTCTTACGGTTGTGTAAGTGCATATTTCAAAGGGCAATGTATAAACTGGGAAACAACCTATAATCTCCCTGATCAAATCCCAGATAATATCTCCTACATTAGGAAAGCATTGATACATAGTTACTATCTTCCAACAGTGTCAAATAAGAGTTGACCAAATTTATAATTTTATGACATCAATTTTAATTGGATATTAAAATGTGTCTTGGCCTCTTAGACGTATTCATCCCCAAATATGTCCAATAGAAACATAGCTCCTCCTCGAAGTGTTTCTTATTCTAAATGGGTGCATCCCTTGAGCTTGTGTAAAATATTCTGATAGGCATCAGAGAGGTGCTGGCATTCCACAAATAAATTGTACTTCGGCAACTAGTATGTATCACACAGAACCAATCCAATACCCCAAGAGAAGGATTGTCTTGATCTCTAAATTAATGAAATCGATATTTCTAAGTCAAAATTCAAATAAATAATGAGACAAGTCACAAATTGCATGGAACATTTTGTACATTCCCTACCTTCAATATATAAAGCCAAAAAAAAAAAAAAAAAAGAAAAAAAAAACACTCACCAGTCACCACATAAGCTTAAATGTAAGGAGAGTTAAAAAAACTAATTCGTTGAAAGCTTCGGTTGAAATTGAACTCCATCGTCAATAGTCTATATTGGCAACTGCGTTCCCTGGAGCATGTTAGGAACTAGCAGCACTACCATTACTAGGTACAAGATTTCTCCGAGTAGGACGAGATTGCTTCTTCGAGTAACAAGAATTCCATTCCCCTCCATCCTGAGCATAATAGTCCATTGGATAATCAACAACAACCTCTCCCCTAACTTTCACATCCCCACTGTTAGACGCACAACACAAGTCATTCCTTGAACAATCCAAACCATCTTTGCAACAGGAATTCAAATCCTCCATTGGCTTTCTCTCCCACCAACCTGGCAAATCACCAAGAGCTATCTCCGCCTCAAATGGAGTCAAAAGGGGCTTTGTGAAAGCATCACCCCAATCTATAGAGAGCCGAGGGCAAGCTATCTGAATCCAAGCATCCACTGAATCCCCAAACAAAGCAATTTTCGCAGGGGATAACTCTGAAATCAACACAACGGTCCAAGCCAGACCTTTCTCCTTCATCTTCTTCTCCAACCTATCCAGAATCCTCGGATTCCCTTGCCTCCCCAGAGTTCCCAACACAATCCCCCAATTCTTAGCTTCCCTCGCCCTCACAATGGCATTCCTCCTCGATTCCTTCATACCCTTGTGATCATACTCCTCTAAGAACAAAGACCCAATATAAGGATCATACCGAAAAGCCCTAATTTTAGGGTTTGCAATCATGAATGCTTCCAAATGGAATCTCCCATCTGCAACAAAGATAACCACAGCCTCATCATCGTTGAAACTGGTTTTTGGAATAGTCGGAGCTGTGCAGCCAAGAACTTCCCCGGCCGACAACGGTTTCGACTGCGGCACCAAAACCCTAAACCCTGCAATTTCAAGTTCAGGCTTCGCCGCCCGGATCGCAGCCGCAAACTGAATCGTTCCCGCCAGAACGAGGTGTTTGGTGGTTAAAGACTTGAAATTTAGCTTTACCGTGTCGACGAGGCGGTTAACATCGATCCTGATATCGACAAATACGTAGAGGCATGGGATGGCGGTGGAGTCGATGGGGACTAGGCAGCTGTGGCCGTAGTGGATGAGGAGGTCAGCGCCAAGGGCGGCCGCGGAAAGGTCGTCGACGCAGCAGGCGCCGTAGGTTACGTCGCCGAGGATGAAGCAGGCGTCGACGGAGGCGAAAGCGGTGAATATATCAGAGAGGACGAGGGAATACATGAGCAGGCCCTCTGGGAACTGGAGGGCGACGCGCTTGGCCCCGGAGGAGAGAACGCGCCACACGCACTTGTGGACCTCGAAATTGTAGTTTGAAGGCAAGAGAGCGATGGCGGCGTTGAGGGCGTCGTTGGTGGTTATGGACTCCGGGATTTGGTTCCTCACAAACCGCTTCGGCGGCGCCCTCTGCTGTCGTGGCGGCGGCGCTTGTGCTGTTGACAATTCATAGCAGCCACCGCTGGCATCATTATTATTAGGGTTTTGAGATGATGACGATGAGAGTGGCTTCAGAAGAAGCTCTGCTTCGTTCCTCTCCTCCATTTGCAACAGAGTAGAGTCGCAGAGAGAGGAGAAAAGAGAGTTGGGGGGCCATCAAATACATTTTGCCGGTGCCGGTTCATCGGGTCGGGTCGTTCTGTTTGGTGCTGATTGTACCCAATCCCTGTAGCAATTTTTTTTTTTTTTAAAGGTCTGTAGCATTCTATCAGTTAAAACACAGATTCATTAGATGCATACAATTCAATTAAAATACTTAAAAATTCCCCTTCCATCAACTATTCTTTAGAAAATGGATGACAAATGTTCATGCTAGCAGCAAATGGCCCAAAAATCGTGCACTTATTTTTGAAATATCGAAATCTTATAAACCTTATATATGTGACACTAAAAGTTGAAAAAGTGTTATATCAACTCTGCAATATTGATTTGAAACTATTGAATTAATTCAACAATTTAAATGAATTCATACTATTTTTAATTTAAAAAAATATAAATGTATGTGAACCTTTAAATTTTAATTTAATGGTCTTAATTGTAAGTTACAAAATTGATATAATATTATTATGCCAGCTCTTCCAAATTCATAACACTGTTTGAAAATATTCTTCTTTTATAATTGATTTGATTTTAAAATAAAAAATTAATTTGATTTGATTTAGTAGATAAAATTTTGTGTTTAGAATATATTTTGACTTTAAGAATTGAATTGAATTGATTTAAGTAAAATATTAAATTTGACCATGTTAATAAAAAATAAAAAAATGATAAATAATGATAAATTTGTCCACTTACTTAAATGACTTAAGAAAATAATGAATTCTTATCAAATTTTATTATTTTGCATTGGATTTCAAATAATTTAAAAATTCTAAAATTTAAGTTATGAAATGAAATAAAATCTAACTCATAAATTTTATTTAATTCCAAATATAAGAAATAATGAGAATTCTCATTAAATGAAATGAAATCCTACCAAATCTATAGTTCCAAACGAAGTGTAAAAGTTAGCCTAAATGGCAATGACACTTTCACATTGACCAAGAATTAAGAATTTTAGGCAAACTAATTCCACTATCTAAATAAAATATGGGACAAAGAATAAAAATTACCCATGTAGTTTATATTTGGTATCATATTTTTAAAAGTATTAATTTAAAAACTTTTATAAAACAACATTATAAAAAAATATAAGAAGAATGAGAGAGTGTATTTCAATGTGAACTGAACGGAAAAATAATTAAAGTAGAGAGAAAAAAAAAAGTAATTTTGATCATTGAATAAAATTAATAGTTAAAAATATCTCAAATTTAAATTTTAAGTTTTCTTACTATATAGGTTACAAAAATAATACAAAATAAATTATATTTGAAAGTGAAATAAAATGTATTCATAACTTTTTAGTAGGATGTATGCATTAAAAATGATACTTATAAATTTTTATATTAAGATGATTGTATACGTTAAATATGAAAGGAATAAGGTGTTTTTACATTTAACACGAAAAACACATTCTCTTGCATAGAGGAGAGAAGAAAAGAGACGGAAAATGGTATTTTTATAGAGAGATGAGAGAAGAGGAGAGGTGAGCTTTGAAATGATAAATAGAAAAACTATTAAGTTATGGTACACCAAAAATATATATATATCATACTTTTTTATGATGACTGGAAAAAAAAAAAAAAGTTGTGCAACACCAATAAAAAAACTATAATTTTTTAAGATGATTGATATAAAACTCAAAATTGATGTAATCAAAACGAAAAAGATTTTACTACATAGAGAGAGACTGAGAGAGTTGTAAACCTAAATTATAAGGGGAAAAAAACAATCGCTTGAAATGTGCCACGTAAGCAACAATCTCTTCTAATAATTGCTAATAATTATTGTTAAAAATAATAAAGTCATTATAATGAATAATTTTAAAAATTATTTTTTAAAAATAATTTTAAATTTATTATATTAAACTATCCAAATTCGTAATAAAATTCAAATGTGAATCAATGAAGTTAGAAAAAATCATCATATTTGGATCATTGATGTGTGAATCTCATAACAGACTCCACATATATCAACTACTAGATCTATCAATCAATATGCCTCATAAAATTATATTTAGCAATTCTCTTTAAGAGTTTGTTTGGAGTCATGATTTGGGAGGGAAAAGAAAATGTAAGAAAAGGAAAAAAAAGAAGGCAAAATAAATTTTAAATGCATATTTTATTAGCTTTAGAAAATTAATAAAATCAAAAGATTTCATCAATAAACTAATTTTTTAATTTACTTAAATTTAAATTTTCAAATCCAGAACCTCTTTTCCTTTCATTTTCCACAACAAATTAAACAAATTGACTAATTTTAAATTTGTATCCATTTTCTTTTCTATTAAAAAATTCTTAGTCCAAGCAAGGCCTAAATAAATAACATCAAACTCCTTGATTTAAAATTCGTAAATAAAAACGCCAACCTTATATTTTCCATAACATGCCTTGTCTTTGCTAGAATTGTACATCAGATTGTCAAACAATATTCACTGAACCTCATAGGATAGTAACAAAGCTAATAATGTTAGGCATTCATATAGTATCACCATCCTAAATCAATCCACAAACCGAAGATGTAATAATATACACTTGGATGAGTAACAAAACTCTGGAAAAATTATTCCAATCAAACAACCTCACCAATGCATTTAAAAAAAAAAAAAGAGTAAACTTATATTTGAATTTGATTCCATTTTCCTCCTCTTATCTACATAGCAAAAAATACATGCAAATATATTTAGATTACTTCACTCATTCCTGACAAATGGTGAGGAGCTCAAATCTGTGGTACTGTAAAATGAATCCTCTTGCATACCATAGTTGTCTTCCTTCTCTTCATCCCACTTGAGAACCTCCCTTGTGTATTTGAAAGCCTCATCGACGGTCACCCGGTCCCTCGCCCTAGCTTGCCACACAAAAAGCTTTCGATCGGTGAGCGAAGCATAGAGGTCTTTAAACTTCATCGCCACGTAGAAGTAAGCTTGGTGAGCCAGCGACTGGTTGTTGTGGTGCGGTCTCACGGGGCTGAAATCGGTGAACCACTCGCAAGTACTCAGAGGTACGCGATTGACCTTCTCCTCGAAGAGATCGTACTTATTCAATATCAGAACAAACGGGGTATTCTTGAAGCAGGGATGACTGACCATCGTTTCGAATAGCTCTTTGCTTTGCATCATCTTGTTTTGAAGAATGGCATCACTACTGCCATTTTCGGAGGCAACCCACATCTGGTCGTAGTCACTCAGTGCTACACAGAAGACTACTACTCGCACGTCTTCAAACATTTCTACCCATTTGCAACCCTCGTTCATCCCCTTGGCATTTACTCTAATAAGCTGGTATCTGGATAATAAAACATAAGAGTAGATTAACCACCATTAAAATTGCAAGGAAAAAGAGGGAAAGGCAATAAGTCACTTATCATGGTAACATATATTGCTATTATGCTAAAGCATGTATTATTAGAGCTATGTTCCCTCATTTGACTGCATTAATAAATGCAGATGTGTTTCCAATATATAACAGCTTATGCAAAAACATTAAATAACAACAAACTATAAAGGTGTGGAATTATCTTCTCAGCTAAATTCCTTTCATCTCTTAGATTATTACAAATAAGACTACACTTCAAAGAAATTTGATTATCCAACCCCAACTCTCAAAGTTATATGAATATAAGCAAATATACACTTTTTTTGTTTGGTAGGTAGAAGCAAACATACACGCACAGATATACGTACGTGTGTATGAAGGTTTTGTTGACATCACCATAAACCTCTCATTTCTTCACATAACAAAATCTACTTATTGACAGCCCCATCATTATCTGTTGGATATTTCAAGGGGAAAAAAAACCTTAAAACTAATTGTATTGATTAAAAGCCTTGTCCCATGTCAGAAAAATACAAAGGAAGGTGAAGAGTTCACGTAGAACTCTGCCTTACCGTTGTAGTTGAACAAAAAGAACATGTGACATCCCACATGGGCAAGGTGGGGGAGGTATCTACACAGCACTTTGGTGGTGGGGGAGAGTGGACGACGTATCGACACAACACTAGTTTCACTCTGGAATTTGGCAGTATAACAATGAAATTAGATTAGTGCTTGGGACTACCATACCCACCTATTTATAACATTTTCAAAACTGCTGTCTTTAACCCAGGCTTAAGTGGTCAGTTTTCTTACAACAGCTATATTTAATATTAGCTTTTATCTCCAATTAAAATTCATAACAGACCAATTATTCCCATTATTTTCATATTATATCTGCAGGTGTCCCCCTAACACCCCCATAAATAGTAACCCTCACTTGACCTTTCCACAAACTTCACTGTTGCATTCCTTCTCTCGTTCTTGCAGATTCTTCTGGGTAATAGAAAGGTGTTGTATGAAGCTTCGGCTTCACAAGATTGTATAGTCTTGTTGAAGCTACAGTCATCCCAAAGGGTGAGCTGTTGTATTTTGGAGGTAACGTGCTGCAACCTTCACGCTTACTAAAGAGGTGCAAACCATCTTAAGAGAGAGACCCAGTCCACACCTCATCCTTGCTGCTCTTACTCCAGTATTTCCGTAATCTTGTAAAAAGATTACACCTTCTTTCCAACATTATCATCATTAGCATTGTCCCAACACTATTTACAACGAATTTTAGTACCTTAGACTGTGCTTGCATCCAGGTGTACGATGATGCAATCACTTGTGTTCCTATTAGATATCTTGCTATACATTGCTAGACCTATTCCTGTCAGCTTAAATTTTTTTGTAAGCATTTGTGACTAAATATGGTATAAAGCTTTGGTTCTAGGAAAACATTTTTTTTTTGTTCCTCTTTTGCTTCTGTGCACTTTATTTTGTTCCAATTAGCGCACCCTATTTTTGTTTTGTTGGTGCACATTATTTAGTTTAGTTTGTTTGCCTCCTTGGCTCACTTGCCAGATCAAATCACACTTGAGTCTTGCTCGTGAGTAGTGACCGATAGTTTGACATAGATTGTTGAGCCCATTTCCCACTATTGTTGGTAAATAGTCAACTATATAATACAACTTCTATTTATTATTATTATTATTATTATTATTATTATTATTATTCAGATAGTTTGGAGGAACCAGAAGAATGAGGAGCACACATTAAAATTTAAAATACTAACATCACAAGCACTGACTCTTGTTCCTAAAAGCTCAAAATAAGTTGATCAATCATTAATAGTCAAAAAAATGGAGCATGTGCTCTCTATCAGCATCCAAACTCGAAAGTAATGATTCAATTGCCATTTGTTTGACAACTGATGTCACAGTAAGAAAATATTCACTTGGCATAAAGGTTCCAGCCTACATTCTACCATCAGATTTGCCAATATTTCTCAGCCGCAAAGAGTTGCAGATATTAATGATTCTTCCTCGAAAGGCAAGAAAACATCACATGTGGCTAACACACTAGCACTGGGAGAAAGAATTACCTGGTTAGAGGTGGAAGTGCAGCTTCCGGATTGTCTATGTAGATATCAGACATTGGGCTACGATCATCTAGTGAAAAATCCATGAAAGCCAAACCATTTCCTTTGGTGACCCCTTCTGCATATATTATGTCTCGCTCTGAAGGCTCATATTCATTGCTTGACACCTCAACAGCCTACAAGAAGAAAGGACATTATTAAGTAGCCATCCAAGGGTGTGGCCTTCTAATTTTTATAGCCTAGGCCAGTTTGTGTATTTGAGAAGGGTGGAAACAAAATGAAATGTAAACTTCATTAATATCCGTTCATGAATCTGCATGAGACTCCATGTAATAATTGTAGTTACCAAGATTGGATGTTATGTGATTTAGATATCACTAAGGTAGCGTTTGGTAGCACAAAAAAGTGCAAAAATCTACCAAAAGTTGCAAATTAATGTTTGTTTGGTCAAATAATAATTTTTGCCACTTTTCTATTCTGTTACAGTACTTTATTCCGCTCAAAGTTTTACAAATACATAAAAATTGTTAAGAGTGACTAAAAATTGCTAAAAATTTTATCAAACACCCAAAAGTTACTAAAAATTGCTAAAAATTGTCAAAAA
>JAVXUM010000021.1:945840-960970 GCA_035590655.1 Pouteria glomerata | reverse complement strand
AATTTTCTTTTGAAAAATATGTTAACAAGTGCTCCGAATGTACTCATTAAAGACAATAAACCCATCCCACGTAATAATCTCACTTTAACGAAGTTATGCATGAAAAAATTATGAAATATTATTACATAATATATTCTTATTAGTTCTTAATTTCATGATATATTTTTATTGGTTCTTAACCAACACCATCAACAAATGCAAACGCAACCAAATTGGGATATTAATAATGTTCCTAAATTAGGAGTTATAGCATAACTAATTCCAGGACCTGAAATTTCTTAATCCCTCTTCTGTTCCATTCATGTCAAATAAACAGATGATGCATGCACTTGCCCGTGTACTCATGGTTTGGTTAATCGAACCATAAGCCCACAAAAAAAAAAAAAAAAACTGTATTGATATTGTTGATTTTTTTTTAATCGAAATCGAAACCGAACCGTTATAAACAATTAACCGCTCAAATCGGTCCAGTTATCTATTTTTATCATTTTTTAATAAAATAATTATCAACCTATAACTAATTAATTATACATTTAAAAATATAAAAATAATCAAAAGTTAAACATAATTTGACAATAATAATAACGTATTAATATAATAACTACAATATATCAATATATTACTATATAATATATATTATATTATTTACATTAATAATAAAATTCAGTCGGTTAATTAAACTAACAGTCAACGTATATTAAAAACCGAAATCAAAACTGAAAATCAAAAATAAAATCAAAATCAAAATTGAAACCATCAATTTGATTAATCATTATTTTTCATTCAGTTTATCTGATTCAGTTCGATTTTTTGATTTATTAATTTTTTTTTACTCACCCCTACCTTGTACTACTCATCCTGTTTGTAACAAAATTCAAGAGCACAATGTTATAAACTAACAATAATAAATAATAAAATTTAAGTTAATACAAATAGAATTAATACCTTACCTGTATCTACTTCTACCTTGCGCTGCTCATCCTGTTTGTAACAAAATTCAAGGGCACAATGTTATAAACTGACAACAATAAATAATAGAATTTTAAGTTAATACAAATAGAATTAATATCATAACTGTATCTATTTCATAAGAAGTTTTTTACTTTTTATTTTTTATGGGTACATATTTGAAAGTATATATCACTTTGAAAATCATTGATTTATACATATTCATTTTTTTTTTTTTTTTTTTGAAATGAGTAATACTCCATAAATTAATGAATAGCATAAATATCCATCACACAATTGGGGATGGATTCCCAAATCTGGAAACAAGCATAATGTAAGGCAGCTCTAGCAAGTTTGTGAGCCCCTACATTCCCTTGCCTCCTAATCCACTTAATCTTGATATCAAGCCGAGAAGATAAAAGAGTTCGACAATCAGAAACAATAGAACCAAAGTCCGACAAATCCAACGATGAAGAAACCATAGCATGGAACAACAATTGACTATCCATGAAAATGCAACCGTTTAGTGGCATATGAGCGCAGACAAAATTAAGGCATTGACGAAGTGCCAACGCCTCAACTATGGACGGATCACCACCTCCCTCTTGATAGCCCGAGATAGCTTTCATAAACATGCCTTCCTCATCCTCAATGATAACTCCGTAGCCTGCCAAATCCCCCGCTTGAAATAAAGAGCCATCAACAAAAGCTTTCCAAGAATAAGTGTCAACAACAGCCTCAGCATTAAGCCGCTGCTCCTCTGATGACGCAATAAGGGACATTGAATCGGCACGAAGAGCAGATCGCCATTCATGCATGAACATGCAGGTCGAGGTATGAACCTGTTCAGGAGACAACCAAGATTGAGACCAATACAAATCATTTCTAGAACACCACAATTTCCAAGCATAAAAGGCCCAGCTAGCAGCATAATCACAACCAAGCGATTTATGAACATGCAAAAAGAAATCTCGGAAAGAAACAGTAGGAGATCCAATATCAAAACCCCCAAGGGACCACACTGCCTTTGATCGCTCACAGTGAACTAGAACATGATCCACTTCCTCATCCATATCACAAAAAAGACACTTACCCTCCAGCTCTAACCCTCTCGAACGCAAGTTCTCCTTAGTCGGCAAAACCCCACGCAAGACTCTCCACAGAAAGTTCTTAACTTTAGGTGGCACATCAAGCTTCCACACCTTCTCCCATACCTCCTCATTAAGAACTGGAGGTTCTCTTTGTAACACTTTCAATGCAACCCTATAACCTGACCTTACCGAATACACCCCTCGTTTCTCAAAATGCCACAGAAGATGATCATCTTGATGATATATACTCAACGGAATACTTAGGATGGCTCTAATATCACGCATACTAAACAAATCCATAATCTTGCTAGTATTCCACCGCTTAATCCCTACATGAAATAGGTCACAGACCCGCAATGAGTCATCAATGAAAATGTTCCCATCCTCAGGAAGAAAAGAGTCATCTTTTGGTATCCAGGGATCTCTAGTAACCCTTATGTGTTTACCATCTCCAACTCGCCACCGAACTCCCTGTTTTAATACATCTCGCGAAGACAATATACTTCTCCATACGTAACTCGGGTTGCGTTTCAAAGACGCTCCCAAAAAATCCCCTCCCGGGAAATATTTAGCTTTGAAAATTCTATAGAAAAGAGAAGTGGTTTCAGTCAGCAACCGCCACCCTTGCTTCCCGAGCATTGCAACATTAAAACAGTGAAGATCTCTGAAGCCCAGACCACCTACTTTCTTTGAACCCTTCATTTTATCCCACGATAACCAATTAATGCCCTTTTTACCCTCCTTCTGTCCAGTCCACCAAAACCGATTCATCATGACTTGTAGTTCATTACAGATAGAAGCAGGCAAAAGAAAGACACTCATGCAATAAGTTGGTATAGCCTGAGCAATAGATTTAATAAGAACCTCCCTCCCCGCCCTAGACAGAAATCTGTTACTCCAGCTATTCAACTTTTTCCACAGCCTATCCTTCAGAAAACCAAAAATACTCCTTTTATTCCGCCCAATCAACGAAGGTAGGCCCAAATACTTTCCCCCACTTAAAGAGTTAGAAACCTCCAATATCCCTGAAATATTGGAAACGGTTTCCTCGGTGGCATTTGGAGTGAATATAATTCCAGATTTTTGGAAATTAATGGACTGGCCCGACGCTTTTTCATACTCCTCTATAATACTCTTCACCTTGTTAGCTTCTGATGTCGTAGCATTAAAAAAGAAAAGCGAGTCATCAGCAAATAGGAGATGCGAAACTCGAGGACAACGAGCGCCCGCCCTGCACCCATGAATCCAACCTTTCCTCTCAGCCTCATCAAATAATAAAGATAGCCCCTCTGCACAAATTAAGAAAAGATACGGGGATAGGGGATCCCCTTGACGCAAACCCCTTTCTGGAATAATAGGACCAACCTGGCCACCATTAAAACTAACCATATAGCTGACCTCCGTCATACACATAGACATCCACTTGACCCACCGGCCATTGAAACCCAACCGTAAGAGCATATCTCTGATATAGTCCCAGCACACTCTGTCATAGGCCTTGCTAATATGCCATAAGTAAATATCATAAAAAATGTCATGTATTTATCTCGCAGTCAACATTATGTGCCATACGTAATTATGATAGAAAATGTAACTTGTTTGCCACGCATAATCTACATGTTATATTTTTTTTATCAATGAATTTAATAAAATAATTAAATTAAAACTGGACTACAAGTGTAGGAAAGTACCTGTTGAATGAAGAGCGACTAAAGTGAAATTTTAGTGAAAATTTTAAAGATGGAATGTGTAACTTACCTTAGTATTTTCATAAATATCAATGAATAGATTACATTATGTTCCCAAATCTCAATTTTTGCACCTTTAATTATAAAAATTAAACCCTTAAACTTCTAATTTGTTGCATTATAAAATTATTTGAGATTTTTTCATTAATTTTTGGTGTGGTTATCTTGAAATGAAGGAAAAGGAAAAGGCAAGAACAGTAATTTTCCTCAATATTTGCATCAAACGAGTCATTTCTATAGCTTGTTAGCGAGATAGTAATTGTGACTTTTATAGTAATAAGTAATAAAAAATTAGAAAAACAAGTAAAAACTATATTTTTGAGAAATAATAGAACTTGTTTTCTTGGATTTTGGTTAATTACAAATTGCCCCATTTATCTATTAGGCCTATGTATGGATCCTAGGAGGCTTCTGTGTTCACTGTAACCCCTACAGTGAATTGAAACCCTGTATATATATGTTAGTTTTCATGCGCATACTCTTAATTATAATCTGTTTTTCTTTTCTTTTTCTTTTTTTTTTTTTTTTTGAAGATCCACACGTATTATCTAATTGCGCAAAAAGGGTTTGATTACAGAAGTAATTAACACCACCGATCACACCACTTATTACAGTGTAATTAACACTACTGAGAGTTAATTTAATTGATAAAATTTTAAATTTATTCTCTAATAATCATTAATTTAAGTCTTTTTAAAGCCATCAGAGAACTTACCTGATCATTAATTTTAGGATTTTGGAGATTAATCAAGGTTCAAGCAAGTTGGTTTGGACAACCTCGGTTAAAAAAAAAAAAAAAAAAAAAAAAACCAACAGATATAACTATTGGATATTGTTTTTCCTTTTTTACTCTTCTTTATTTCTTCTTGTTTTTGGTACTGTTTGAAGTGAGAAAAAATTAATAAAAATAATAATTTCGTAATAAAATAAAAAACAAGTAACTTCTAAAAATCTTTGTCTATTTTTTATTCCGTATGGTAATCGTAAGTTGTGTTTCACTTCAAGCAAGGGCCCCTAATCTATTATAAGCGGACCCCAGCTTCCACTTCTGAGTTGCATTGCCACTTCAAATGGCACTACCTAGTAATTTTGGGTACGTTTGGAGTTAGAAAAATTGAGATAAAATATGGTTTAAGTTATTTTTGTTAAATTAAAAAAAATTGAGATAAAATATGGTTTCAAGTTATTTTTATTAAATTAAATTATTTTTATCATAATATAATTAAAATAATTAAATTTAATTAATTAACATTACTAAATACACTTTTAAATTTTTATTTTTACTATAAAAATGAAAATTAAAAATAAAAAAAATGAACACGAAATTTAAAAATTAAACTCAAAAATTAAAGATTGACAATTTTATCAAATGGAAACTTATCTTTTTCATTCTCACTTAGAATCTCTTAATCAGATAACCACATTTCTATCATACTTGCAGTATGTTCTATTACAGATAGCAGAAGAAAAGAACATTCACGAAGAAAAGTACCGAACTCTATTTTTATTGATTAATAAACTGCCTTTTATAAGCCACTAATCAAACACGAAAGCAAGAACTACAAGGCAAGAAAATAAGAACTACTAACAAACCCCTACGATACTAGTAACAACCAAAGACTCAACTTGCTCCTAAAGATTAGGCCAAAGTAGGCCACGGACAAGAACTAAATAACAATAGCAAACAAATTGCCTAAAGACTAGGACAAGTACCTTCTTAATGACTAAGACAAGTCAACCCACGCTTTAATTATTAACTCATCTAACAATCCCTCCCTTAAACTGATGTTTCAACATTCAGTTTAGTGAAGATTAGTTCCGAAATTCCCTTTCTCAAATTGGATTATCCAAAGAGCAAACACCAAGCATCTTCCTTAACTTTTGAAATACAGATAGTTTGAGGGACTCTGTCAAAACATCAGCAACTTGATCTTCGCTTCTGCAATGAATGAGCTCAATTGAGCGATATTGAGCGATCCTTTGTGAGGTCTCTCAAGAAGTGAAACTTCACATCAATATGCTTGGTTCTTTCATGTAGAATTAGATTTTTTGATAACTTTATTACTGAACTGCTGTCACAATAAATGAGAGAAGGTCCTTCATGCTTGAAATGAATTGCCTCAAGAATCTTTCGCAACCAAATGGCTTGACAAGCACATGCCGTTGCTGCTACAAACTCAGCTTTTGTAGTTAATAAAGTGACAATTGGCTGCTTGATGACCATGAAATAGCCTCTGAACCCAACATAAAGACATACCCCGAAGTGCTTTTCCTATCATCATGATCTCCAGTATAATCACTATCAGTGAAACCTATCAAGTCTGAATTTCTTCCTTCTTATAGAATAATCCAAATTCAATCGGACCTTGCAAGTATCGAAAGATCCTCTTTGTGGCTAGAATATGCAACTAAGTAGGATTCTCCATGTATCTACTGATGAGACTCACAGAATACATTAGGTCTGGCCTTGTTGATGTCAAATACATTAAACTTCCCACCATTTGCTTGCAAAGTGTGCTATCAACCTTCTTTCCTTCATGATCTTTTGTCAAATTCAAACCAAACTCAGTTGGTGTGCTCACAGAATTGCAATTATTTATCTGAAATCTATCTAGAATTTCTTTAGTATACCTTTTCTAAGAAATAAAAATTCCAGTAGCCGATTGCACTACTTTAATACCAAGAAAATAGTGCATCATTCCAAGATCAGACATTTCAAAATTCCATCATCATAGACTCCTTAAATCTTTCAAACACGATACTATCATTTCCAGTGTAGATTAAATCATCTACATATAGGCAAATAATGAGCATTTTCCTTCCATCCTCTACTTTTGTGAAAAGGGTATGTTCATAAGGACATTTTTGAAATCCTTCCTTCAAAAAATAAGCTTCTATATGACTATACCAAGCTCGTGGAACTTGCTTTAATCTATATAGAGCTTTCTTTAATTTATACACTTTATGCTCATTTTCAACTTTTACATAACCAGCAGGTTGATCGATAAATACCTGTTCTTTCAAATCTCCATGGAGGAATGCCAACTTGACGTCTAACTAGAAGATAAACCATGAGTTTTGAGCTGCCAATGCAATCACCAACCTGATTGTATCATGCCTTGCAACTGGAGAAGAGATTTTTTTATAATCAACACCAAACTCTTGCTTATAGTCCTTGGCCACCAAACATGCCTTGTACTTATCAACTTCACCGTTCTCCTTTAGCTTTGTCTTGTAAACCCATTTTACACTAATTTTTTTGTGCCCTTTTGGAAAATCAGATAACTCCCAAGTATCATTTTGTTCGATGGCTGCAATTTCAGTATCCATAGCCTTCCGCTATTTTGATTCTTTGACAGCAATCTGCAAATAAGGCAAATTGTGTAAATGGGTCTTCAGTTTGATCAATTCCAGTTACCTCATAGTTTGACATCTATACAGGTCGTCTTCGAACACGTTGAGGATGCGAAGTATTTGCTGCTGTTGATTGAGTTTCACTGGTTGTTGGCTCTTAACTTTAAAAGGCATTCAATTACGGCAGAGACTGTTGCATTGTCTCTTCTTCTTCACCATCAAAGGTTGCTGGAATCTAATGTTCAACAGTGTTAGAGTCCCAAGACCATGTTTTTTCTTCATCTATAACCACGTCACGACTAATGACAATTTTCTTGTTGATAGGACTAAACAATTTATAAACTTTTGAATGATCACTAACACCAAGAAAAATACATTTTTCATCTTTATCATCCAACTTTCTTTATTTTTCATCAGGAATATAAGCATAAGCTATACACCCAAACACCCGAAAATGATCAACAGTCGATCGATGCCCATTTCATGTTTCTTCAAGAGTTATATTTTGAACAACTAGTGTAGGGCTTCTGTTCAAAATATATACACTCCAATTAACATCTTCAGCCCAAAAACTTCTGGAAAGACCACTCATCTGTAATAGGCTTTGATCCATATTAAGAATCGTGCGATTTTTTCTCTCACAAACACTGTTTTGCTGAGATGTATAAGATGTAGTCAGCTACCTTTGAATTCCATGTTCTTCACAGAAGCCTTCGAATTTCGTGTTCTTCACAGAAGTCTACAAATTCTTGTGAGTTGAACTCTCGACCACGGTCTGTGCGCAGCATTTTAATTTGCATGCCAGCTTCCTTTTCAACTAGGGCTTTAAACCCTTTAAAGGCTATGAAACCTTTTGATTTCTCCTATAAAAAAATAGACCCAGGTTTTGTAATACCCTAGGATCTCGAGATAAATGAAAATAGCAATTGATTTTAAACTTGGATGAGTTTAGGTGTGTAATGGGTGCCTTGAGACCAAAAGTTGGTCAGTTCAAGTGCTGATATGAGGTTTGGAGGTTCCATGATGGAACTGGCCTCGGCGGGCGCCCGAGCCCAAGCTCAGGCGGGTGCCCGAACTGGCGTAAGCCCGGGAGATTTCCCCACGTGCGCTCACCGTAGGATGCAGTAACTTGAGCACAAACCACCCTCGATGAGCGCCCAAGCCAGCGTGCGCCCATGGATTTTCGCCCCGTGCGCCCGAGCCACTCCAGTGTTCTTCTGCAGCTTTGTCCAGCCATGTAAATTTTGAAAGTTTAATCTTGACCAAGTCAACACCAAACCATTTTGACCAAGCCTTGGTCATGGAGGGGAAGAGCAAGCTCAGTCAAGGAAGGTTAAGAGCTTAGTAAATTTATTTTCTACTTCATTTGGCTTCTTGTGTAGATAGAATTAGCATTGAATGGTGGTGGGACCAAAAGCATTAATTTGGAAGACTTTGTGTGCAATATATATATATACATATTGGATAAATTAATGGTGAGAGATGGTTTGGCCGGCCATATTGAGGAGAGATACATATATATGTATGTTGATAGTTGATGAGATGCCATGTAGAAGATTGTGATTGGCTCATGAGCAACTAAATGGTTTGTGTAACTAAATTGGTTAGTAGAATTCAAGAAATTTGGTTGAAATGAAACTAGATAGTTAAATGGATGAAAGGAAGACAAGTCTTCCAAGTAAGTCTCCAAGTGTATGTATAAGTGTTTACCCGAGAAGTCTTAAGTCATTTGGCCTTTCATACTTCACACCATTCAAAGACTCACCACAACCATACTTGAAAGTTCAGCCAAGAGAAGAAAGAAGAAGAAATGAGAGAGAAGAAGAAGGGGAGGAGAACTTCTTGAACTATTGGTAAGCCCTCCATGCTCTAATTCCATTTAGAAGAATGTGGGTCTCCTCTTTAAATTTTGAAGAGAAACTAAGAGAAAACTTGGTTATCTTGAAGGTGTGTTGATAGAAGTAAAGAGAAGGAGAAGGATCTTGAAAGAGGAGCTTCATAACCTCAATTTGGAGTTCAAAGAGTTGATTTTAATCCCTCTTAACGCCCTTCAAGTTTCGGCCAAAGAAGGAGAGGTAGGGAGATATATCACTTCCTTAATATGTATTTTATTGTAAATAATTCTTCTTGAAGTAATTCTTGTGTTGTGATGTATTGAGGACTTAGAAATAAATTCTTTGGTAACCTAGGATGGTTTGAGAGATGTCAATAACTTAGGTTCATGTGGTGGTAATTTGAAGACCTAGAGTTGGTGGAAGTGAAGTTAGTAACCTAGAGGTGTTGAAATTAGTGATGGTGACTTGGGAATCCAATAACTTACTTAACTTAGCCTCAAAATGAAATCTGGAAATTTTTGGTAACAAGTGGTATATTGAACCTTCATTTAAGCTTAAAAACTTTGGATAAATGTATGTGAAAAATGCCTTGATCATTCTTGCAAACTTTCTAAATTGTTGTGGCTTAAAGTGAACCATTGGATGCAAAAATATAGAAAAATGCTGCAAGCTTTCCTTTAGCAAAAACTGATTTTTCTCTTGTTTAAAGTGATGTATTTGAGTTGAAATTGATGTGGTTCAAATGATATTGCATTTGGAATCCATTTGCTATTTTTAAGTTAATGTTGTAACTTGATACATAGTATATGATGATGGTTGAATGAAGTGATAAATGATGAACCTAAGTGTTTTAAAAAGATAAAATTTGTTGATTTTGAATGGGGGTATTGGGGGTAGGAAAAATAGGAAGAGTCTTGAGATACCATTGGGTTGAAAGACCCAGAACCTACGCAGGGTTGGTGTTCATACCAGTAGGTTAGCAGCCTACAAAATGATTCATATATTTGGCGTATCGTAGCCTTAGACCGCGATCCTAAAGAACGATTTAGTGATATAACCGTGATGCATTTGGCGTATCATCATCCTGGGCTAATATTCTAAAGCACGATTGAATTGTACCCAATCCCCGGTATTTGTGTGCAAGTGTGAAAAGATAGAAAGTGTATAAAGTGAAAACCTTAAACTCTTGCATGGTCTTGAGGTTTGGAAATTGATACATTTTTCATGGCTTATATTATTAGCTTTCTCCATGTTTAACATGTTCGTTACTTTACTTGTACATTATTTTTTTGGTGATTATGAACTTTATGCATACATCATATACGTATTATTGTGAAGTGTCATGAGCGCATGCATTTAATGCTCATGCCCTTACAAATACCATTGCAGGACCCACATTGGGGAGACCAAATGAGTTTTGAGTCCAGCTAGGTGACTTCCAAGAAGTGCTGTAAAGCTTAGCTAGTTTTGCATTTTGATTGATGTATAATTGGAAGAGAATGGAAGGTTCCTATAAAAGTTTCTGTATATTAGTTATGAGAAAAAAATGGCCCATGGCCGAGTGATGTATATATATTTTGCTTGGAGGGTGTATATTTATTTTGACTTTTGGAAATGTAATGGCCTTAAGGCCCGTTTATGGAACTTATGCTTTTTAGCTTCGCTTTAAGTTCATTGCTATTAGCTTATACTAGCTAGATTGGTAAGAATGTATGGTTTGTGGATGTTAGATTGGGAAATTAAATATTATACACAAGTTTACTTGTTACAGGTCCAGGTTTTAAACCATTTAGGCCTTTACATAGTAGGGGAGGTTTTGTGGGTCCGCTGCGAGACCGTTGCGTTGCTTTGATGTTGTTGACCCAGTTATCATGTTATGCGTGTTATTCACTTACCCCCCGGGTTCCCGGGCTCGGGGCGTGACAGATGACTTGTTTGAAGCTAATGTTGATCGAGTTATTGAATGGGCAATGGTTGGTACCTCAAGTGGTAAGGGTGCTAACCAGCCAACTAAGGAATGAGAGTTGAATTTAAGTGCTGACTCTGCCAGCACATTGTCCTATGATTTTGCTATTGTTAACTAATCATCGAATGATGAGGAAAGAGGTCCATCTTATCCTGAGTTTAACCTAGACACTGATATGAAAAAAGTAGAGTTCAAAGTAGGCATGTTATTTGCCACTCATGGTAACTTTGGAAATGCTGTGAGGGAGTATGCCATTCAGAATGGTAGGAATATTAAGTTTTTTAAGAATGAAAAGAATAGGGTTAGGGCTATTTGCAAAGAAGTATGTAATTGGATGATTTTTGCTTCAAAGTTACAAAATCAAATGATAATGCAAGTTAAGACATACAAAGATGTGCACAATTGCAGAAGGGCTTTTTAGAATAGGTATGCAAACTTAAGTTGGCTTTCCAAGCATTATGTTGATAGCATTCGAGTTAACCCCAAATGGCTAGTTGAAGCCTTTAAAAAGACTATTAAGGCAGACTGTGATTGGGCCATCAAAAGCTCAACTTTATAGATCCAAGAGAAAGGTTATGAATATGATATAGGGTATAAATATAGAACAATTTGCAAGGCTGTGAGACTACTGTAAGGAGTTAAGGAGATCCAACCCCCAACACGACATCAATTATGAAAGTCAATTCAAGTGAATGAATGAATATGAAACCTAAGTTTGAGATGCTACATATTTGTCTTGGTGCCTTGAAGAAGGGATTGTTGGCAAGTTATTGGCCAGTCATTGGTCTAGATTTATGTCTTTTAAATTAGACATCATGGGTCAACTGATAGGAGCTATAAGCATCGATGCAAATAACCAAAGCTTTCCATTTGCATATATACAGTTGTTGAAGCTATAAATAAGCATTCTTAGTGTTGGTTCCTTCAGTTGCTAATTGAAGGTATTGATATGTAAAACTAGCACAGATGAACATTCATTACTGACAAACAAAAGGCCAGTATCTGCTTTAAGTTATTTTCTATTTTCAGTTCTTCATTCTTCAAGTTAATTAATTATTTCTGATTTTCTATTTTTTTTTTTATTGTTGTAATTATTTATGTTTCTCTATTTGTCAGTTTATTTGTTTAATTTGGGTTCTATTTGGTTGTTGTTGTTAATTATGTTTTCAGTTAATCTGGTTCAGATTATCTATTTATGGACATTCAACCTATTTATGTTTTTTAATTTTTACTGCTTCACTACATGTTCATATTCAGACTGTTTATGTTTTTTGAAGGAGTTAGTTCCATTACTCGAACAGATTATGCCATATGCTGAACACAAGTCATGCGATAAACACCTGTACAACAACGTTAAGAAGACTTTTAGGGGGTGGCATTCAAAGAAAAAGTCATAAGAACTTCTATGGTAACAACAGTTCCACGATTTGAACAAGTCATGAGTTAACTAAAGGAGATGGATAAGGCAGTTTTTGAATGGTTCTCAGACAAACCACTAAGGTACTGATCTATGTCACATTCTAGTACTTTCCCTAAGTGTAACATTCTATTAAATAATCTGTGTGTGTCATTCAATAGTTTTTTTGATTGAAGCAAGAGATTAGCCTATCCTAACCATTCTTGAGAAGACAAGGTCTAAGCTAATGGTAAGGATGTAGGTTAGAAGGGAATTGATGAAAAAGCATGTAAGTTGATAGAGATATAGACTAAAAGACACAATTTATATCATTGGAATTTTTATTTCATTTTAATGAGAATTCTTTTTTGAGTAATAAATGTCATTTATTATATTTGTATGTGCATCTAATATTCACAAAGAGTATTTAATCTAATGTGTATAGTAAGGCTTACATACAGAAAACTAGTTCATCGGTTCTTTTGGAATACAAGTTTATTATTTACAGTTTTAGATAGAACTGGATACACCATCAGTAGAGCTGTAGCACACATTTTCAGTAGGTTTATCTTGACTGCAGGGAGTGATCTAGTTCCAACTATTTATGCTAGTACACTTTGTGTGTATTGAATTGGACCCAATTGGGGTAATTATTTTATACTAATTTTATAAAATAATTTATATCTCATACTTATTATAATTAGTTATGCTCTTAATTTGGATCCTATTTTTAGACATGGGTATATGGTGATTGTTGCTTTAATTACACAAAGAGTGAGATTCTATATATAAGTTAATAAACTTAGTAGGTTGGCAACGACATTATATATATGGTTGAAGGAATCTAGTCTCAATAAAGTGGATTGATGATATCTTGATTAGAATATAATAATTACGCTTTTATACACTTTTAATGTGCTAATTACATATTACATTCACTTAAAACTTGATTTTGTTGCATATTTGTTATACACTTGTGTTTTGTGATGATTGAAATTTTTAGGAATTAATTCTATGCAATTGGAGGCCTAATTAACATAAAAATGCAAGTGGAAGAGTCATATATGAATGTGAGCCAAAAAGAAGAAGGAAAAGAGTTTTAAAAGGATGAAGAAATAAAGTATTAAGGTTTTGATGCGAACTAAGATTCAAACAACAAAAGGGTAAAACATCAAAAGCCAAAGACATATTCTAAGTCATGAAGGTGATGCGAACCAAGTGTAACCAAGGTTCAAACCCCACTTGGTTCGCACCTTAGTTCAAACAACAGTGAGCAATGCGAGTTTGAACCAACCTTGGTTAGCACTTTGGTTCGAACCATTTCATTTTCCTTTTCAATTTCTCATGTAAACATGTTTCAATTTAATATAAGTTTGAATTTCTCTTCTACAATGAGTGAATAGCTCTCTTGCTTAGATTCAAATCAATGAGAGTAAATGATTTATATGAATTTTCAAGTTACTTTGCTTTTCGATATTTAAATCTTCTTGAGAATTCTCTACGAATGATGGTTGAAACGTTTGGATCTATTAAAATTTTCAATTGGTAATTCCAGATTGAGTCTTGTTTGTATAAATTATATCGATTATATGTAAGTTGCTAATTAGAATTCTTATACACTTTCTGCAAAGATTTGTAGGTGAATTACTAATATAAAACTTCCATGTTCTCTTTATAGATTATGCACTCTAAGACCCCGTCTGGTAATGTTTTTATTTTCTACATTTTTTTTTTATGTTTTCAAAATTTTGTAAACTTATAATAGAAACAAATTTGTTAAATCTGTTTATATTTTTTTTTGTTTTCAAAAAAATGAAAACGTAAACAAAAAAAGGTATTTTTGCTCAATTTTTTTTGTTACAAATATTTTGTCAATTTTAAAACTTTGTCCATTTTGTTTCATCAAATAAAAATAAATTATTTTATTCAAATATTTTATTAAAATAAATTATTATAAATGATATTATTAATAATTAAATCAATTATATAAATTAATATGTAATATATTATTAAATTATTTTTCATAAATAATAAAAATAATTTAATTTAATTTAATTTAATAATTAATTTGATTCAATATCATATAATAATCAATTTAATTTAATAATTCATTGTTATTAAATTATTGGAAATAAATATCATAATTAATTTAATTTAATTTAATAATAAAATTAATCTATATACAATAATTAACTAATAATAAATAATTAAATTAAATTAATTATCAAATTAAATTAAATTTATATTATTAAATTATTTTTAATAACTAATCAAAATAAATTAACTAATTAAATTTAATTTAATAATTAATATAATATAACATAATATAATAATCAATTAAATTAATAATTCATTATTATTAAATTATTGGAAATAAATATCATGCTCAATTTAATTTAATTTAATAATTAATTTAAGTTATATTAAATAATTAACTATGAATAGATAATTAAATTAGATTAATTATTAAACTAAATTAAATATATATTATTAAATTATTTTTAATAAATAAAAAAGATAAATTAAATTTATGTAAAATATATTTTATTAAATTATTTTAATAAATAATTAAATTAAATTAATTAATTTAAAAGTAAATAATTTAATTTAATTTAATAATTAATCTAATTTAATTATTTATTTAATATGAATTATATTATATTTAATAAATAATATAATTAAATTATAATTAATATATTTTATATTTTTAACTTAAATGATATAATAGCTATATTTCATTTAATTATTTTTAATAAATAATACATTAAATATATTTTAATATATTTTATATT
>JAVXUM010000021.1:903409-920340 GCA_035590655.1 Pouteria glomerata | reverse complement strand
CTATTAAACATGACCTTACCTACATGGAGTTAATAGAGGACATGGCTCTAGATAGATTTTCTTGGCGTCGTCAAATCTATATAGCCGACCCCACCTAGTGGGAAGAGGCTTAGTTTTGGTTTGGTTTAATAAACTAAACATAATCTAAATTGTATTATACAGTATTCACATTGCAAATCCAATTTTAAAATTGAGCCTAAAAGTTTTTTCAAACTCTTATCACGCCTATGTTAGGCATATTAAAATTAATTAAAATTTATCAATTTTTATTAATTTTTTTATACTTTCTTTTAATCAAATTTTTATCACATATCACTTTTACAATAAATTATCGTAATTTTACTATATTTTTTTTTTGTTAAACTTTTATCAACTAAACACCCCTATTTCACCCACAACCAAAATTAATCCTTAAATTATATTATAATCTTTAAATTATATTATATAGACTAGATATGGGTGCGCATACTGGATGTGCGTTTTTTTCTTAGCAAAAAATTAATCGGGCCATGGAAATATAAAATATCACATTGTATCTCTTCCACTCTTACAAATATAGAATCCAAACTGAATTTTATATCTAGCGTTGATCTTTTTTTGTTAAACAATTTTTTGTTAAACAAAGGATGAGGAAGTCGGATTGGTAATCCCAATCCCATAAACAAAGCCTTTGTTACAAAGGTAGCCTCAAAACTGTTCCAACAGGCTTGAAACCAAACTCCGCCTGTCGAACCTTCTTTTTCCACCCCATTTCCCAAACAGCTTTGAATTTCTGGGAAAGGCTGTACAAGCTTACCAGAGAGTTGTTTAGTTAGTTAAAGTTTGGCTAAAAAATATAATAAAAATAGAAAGATTTGATATAAAAATAATAAGTGATAAAATTTAATTAAAAAAATATAATAATTAATTAAAAATTAATAATTTTTGTTTGATTTTTGCCAAATAAACAGGGAGCCTTAAAGTCAAAATTTTATTTTAAACACTCAGCTTGGCTCTTGGGTCGTCATATTTTTTCCCGCCAAAAAGAAAAATGGTGAATCTTCGGAAATCTCCATCGCCATCAACGGCGGAGCTTCGCGTCAAATTCTCCCGAATCTCCTTTCGCCACCAACAGATGAAAACCGCATTCCACGACCTCAAATCTCAGATCCAAATTGGCCTGTTAGAAGTAAATTTTCCTCCAGAAGATTTTGAATTTCACTTTCTTCTGTTTCACGATTTCGAATTATCATAGTGTTCTCGCTAGAATTGGTTGCCTGTTTGTGCTTGAATGTTACAATTTATATCCATTTGAGTTTGAGGAACTGTCTTTGGACCGCGTGTGAGCTTTTGCTGGATCTATGGCTTTTGCAGGTTGAAAATGTGTTCGCGTCGATAGCGATTCCACTGATGAGGCTTGTCGGTTTGAAGACCGCTGAAATGACTGAAGAAGGAAGAATCAGCACCATAATCGTAAACACACATTTGTTTTCTCGAGTAATCTTCGAAATTCTATTTGCTGTAGTTTTTGTGTGCGTAAATATGTTGCCCACACGCAATGACAACTGTTAATTTATGGCTCATATTCGAAGAATGTTTAATACTGTTTATTCAAAGCTTCAACAAAGGGGAGTGTGTTGTATGTTTAATACGGTACAGGTGTAATTCCGTACAGTTTATTGTATATTCTTTAATGAAAGGTATGTTAGTAATTTTGAGTTACCTAAATGCTAGCTTAAAAGGGTAAACTCTAGTTGTTATGATTGTTATGATGTATTCAGCCGTTTTGCTTTTCATAGTAAAGAACAGACAGAAAACCTCCAGTGGACGTAGGCACATTGCCGAACCACGTAAAATCTCATGTTCTTGTGTGATTGTCTTCTGTTTTTGTCATAGATTATTTTTTCTTGTGTGTGTTGCTCGATTCCAGTTTTTTCATCGACAACATGATGAATTTGTTGTCTCTATCGTGGTTATTTTTCCAGCCGGGATGGCAGAGGAGGGGAAACGGATCAGAATGGCAGTCAAAATCGTCCTATGGTACCGAGGGAGGTGACAATGTTCGTCAAATTCATGAAACACTCTCATATATAGACACACGATCTGCGCAGATGAGTTCAAGTTCACGTCTATTTTGGGAACATTTTTACACTGGATTAGCTGCTTATTAATTAGCTCTCTCCCTCTCTTTCTCTCTCCCCCCCCCCCTCCCCCCAAAAAAAAAATCCACTTTGGTCTGTAAAGTTAACAATTAGAAGCTGTCAATGAATTGAAGGGTTGAAGATTTGCTAAACATTAGGGAATATGAATTTCATCTGTTTGGGAATTATTAGTTCCTAGGAAGAGAGGGGTGTTGCTTTCTGACTTCCACACCTAATGCATGGCTTATGCAAGTGTACAGCTTAATTTGGGTATTCTACGAACTTGTGAGGCTGCTATAGTTTGGTGAGGTATTAAACTGCCTGAAGTTTGAAATATGTCTTTTGTGCCTTGGTAACAGTTCTGACCTCAAGAACATGACCTTCAACATGTGCATATTTCCATTATGAAGTTACTTCATGTGTGTCTTCTGTGTACTAGAAAAAACAGGAACTAAGTTCTGATTTTAGGTGGGTCTTTAAATGAGAACCAATAACAACTGAGTTTTGAAATCTATATCTCGAAGACTAGAGGTATTCACTCAATGAACCATTCTTTGAAAAACTTCAGAATCTTCCATTTGATTGTTCTTGTATTTATGTGGTCACCTGCTTTTCAGTGATCTGCAGGAGGATAGCTACACTGCTAAGGCAAACATGGCGGGAAAAGAACTCCTACAGAAACAAAGACTGCAGCTGATGCAACTGGTCAACCTTCTTAAACAAATTGAAACTCGGGTTAACTCAAGCCATACTGACATCCTCCGGACCCTTGCTGACCATCGAGCCTCCATCCACAAGTTCTTCCAGAAAGCTATGACATATGTGGCCACTATTCACCAGGCAGGTCAAAATCATGGCATATTTTTCATCACACTAAAGCTCCTTCGAGCCACATTTGAATGTGTTGATGTAGCCCTTGGCTCAATAGAAGGAGGCGTGGAAGATCTGATGCATGAACTAGCTGAACAGATGTGTTCTCCAATGGTGGAATATGTGAAAGGCCTTAAGGTTGAAATGACAATGGGAACATGCTTGCGTCTTTTGGCTATAGTGGAAGAGATGGGAGGTGCACTGAGAGATGGAAAGATAGAGTTGGAGCAAGCAAGACGGAGGGTGATAGTAGCTGAAGAAAGGAGCATTGAGACTCTGAAGAGGTTGAAGAAATCAGAAGAAAGAATAAGGAGAATGGAGGAGTATTTTGTACCAAACAAGGTCAGTGTTATAAATAGCCCATTTCTTCATGTTGTGTACATTCGGTGGTATACTGACTTGTCTTTGGGTATCTAATCCATGCAATCCAGAAAATTTTAGAAGTATGACCATTCCTCCCTCTTCTATTTAGCCAATTTATTCAGAGCATTTTCTTGCTAATCCGGTTTGCAAGCATTGCAGAAAAGCAAGAAGCTCCCATAGATGTTGAAAACAGAAGATTATCCCAACTCTTGCAATACCGCATTGCGGTGCACAAAAGAATTTTTTTCAGAATTTACTAAATAAGCACATCTTGAAGAGGAATTTGACAAATATTGGACATATCCTCAGAACAATTGCAAAGGAATCAAAACAATTTCCTATTCTCTAATTACCAAAAAAAAAAAAAATTCCTATTCTCTGCGTTTCTTTAAATTTAGTACAAAAAAGGGAAAGGTGTTTTGTTTAGTTGGGGGAGGGGGGGAATTCACACTAATATATTTGAATTATTAGATATTTGTCATTGCATGGCCAATTAAAAGGTCCATGTTTTTTCTATAATTAGATTTTTTCTTTTTTTATTTTTTCCCCTGCGAAGATTTTAGGTGGGGAGCAAGAACAAGCCAAAGATGAGAGGTTGCTGTGGGAACTACTGAAAAAGAAAAGGAAATATCAAAGATCAGAGAGTCCGCTTGGACCGCAAGATCTTCTAAGCAATCACCTTAACTCAGCATTGGAGAGACACCCAATCAGTGGGAGGCGCATTACAAGGAATTACTTGAGAAGGCTAACGTCAGAGACCCCATGTTTGGAATCTTCTTTGCGCATGGGCTCATCGCCTTCAGCGGCAACTCAGCAGGTATTGTCAAGCAAACGCATCACTCCTAGAAATCATGTATAAAGGTATATACATACAAACAACATGCTGGTAACTTCAACATTGATACATAGTAGAATTTTTGAACATTTGAAGTCTGCGTTTTCGGTCTCAGTAACTGCGATAGATGCATCATTGGAAAATTTGGAAACCAAGTCTTGATTTTCTATGACGAAGGATTTTGTTGTCAATTACTTTGTTAAAAGATTATGTCTTTGCTTCGTAGGGAGCTAAAATTGTCTCGACTAAAATCCGAATTGTGAAACGGGAAGTCTTTTCATTCTCCCTTCTTGTGCCACCTTGCTTGTGCTGTTCTGTACGGCAAATTTACCTGTGTACAAAAATAATAATTATTTTTTTTTAAATTACACGGACGTGAATTTTCTTATTTGAAAGTTTTTGTTTTTCCCAATTTTTTTTGTTGGATGCAAATAGTATGTCCAAAAATACCCCCAAAAAAGAAATTACTGAAAAAAAGTCATACACAAAAAAAAGAGGTTGAAAAAAAGAATTTCATTTTTCTGTCACCAAAGAGTCATACACATGCTAACACTTAAGAGATTGAGCACATATAGTACTTTCATTGATCTTGTCAGAATGGACGGCTGGCAAATACAGTACTTAACAGGGTGTTTGTTTACTTTGGACCTAGCAATTTTAGTAATCACTTCAAAAATTGTTGGGGTTTGTATAATGCCGTAGATTTTATGGATTTGGTAAGGCTTAGTATAGGAAAAAAATAAATAAATAACTTATTTTCGTAAAAAATAATTAAATCGTTAGTTTTTTTTTTTGTAAAAAAGAATTTATTTTTTTAATAATTTACATTTTAATTTTTTAGTAATTAAATATTTCTATCTATCATAGTTTAAAATAATTTTAAAATATGTAAAAATAAATCTAATTATTTCAAAAAGAAGTCAAAAAGTTAAGAAGCTTATTAAACGAAGCCTAAAATCCAACTCCTTGTTACGTGAAAGTATATTTAATTTTTTATTTTTATTTAAGATTATCAAAATGTTACAAGGTAGTTTATTTAGAACTTGTTTGATAACGTTATCATTTTTCTGTTTATATATTTTTTTATTTTTATTTTTTTCTAAAATAAAAATTGAAACTACGTTTGAAAATGTAATTTAGTTTTATAATTATTAAGGTGGCATTTAGTTTGTTGTTTTATTTTTTGTTTTATGTGTTTTATATTTAAAAAATCCAAAATAAGGAAACAGAAAATGTTCTTTTTTTTTTTTGAGATTTTTTTTGTTTTAAATTAAAAATACTCAAAACGACTTTTCTTACTATTTTTGTTTTATGTGTAAATATATTTTATGTTTTTTAAAATAAAATTTAAAAACATAAGTGACCAAATGTGTTTTAAACTATTTTTTTTATTTTTAAAATCGTAAAATAAAAAATGAAGCTAAAAACAGAAAATAGATAACAAAAATAAAAAAAAATAGAAAATAGAAAAGCAAATTAAATGACAGGTAATTAAATGACACCTATCATTTAGTTTGCTTTTCTGTTTTCTATTTTTTTGTTTTTGATTTATATGTTTTATGTTTTAAAAATTTTAAAATAAAGAAAACAAAAAATATTTAATTTTTTTGATTTTAGATTAAAAACGCTTAAAAAGGTTTTCTATTATTTTTTATTTTATGTGTAAACTTATTTTCTTTTTTAAAAGAAATTTTAAAAATACAAGTGATCAAATATTTTTTAAATTGTTTCTCTTATTTTTAAAATTGTAAAATAAAAAATGAGTTCGAAAAAAAATGAAAAAATAAAAATAAAAAAATAAACTAAATGTTACTTAATTTTTAAAAAAATTAATTAAATTTAGTGAAATATATATTATATTAATTTAATCAATCTATTTAACAAAAATATTTGTTTTACGGTAAATTACTCTCATACGCTTCCGTTGAACCGGAGAAAGGGGCCAAATTGGGATTATTTGAACCGGCTGTGAGTTCCAATAAACACCTTTCGGATGAGGCTGAGGGATGTCTTTCAATTAAAAAAAAAAAACAAAATTTCTTGTATTTGTAAATTTTATGAGAAGAGAAAATCAAATAAACGAAAAAAATTTAAAACAATCCTAAAATCTCTTCATTTTTATCATCTTAAAATAAATAAAAATAAAAAAATAGGATGACGATATATTTAAAATACCAAATTTTCTCTTAAAATAAAATAAAGAGATAAGAAAAAGGTTACTCTAAATTTATAAACGGTAAAATAGTAATATACAATTATTTTTTTATTTTTCTCAACTGAAAAATAAAATAAAAATTATTATATTTTCTTTCTAAATTTCTGTGTGTTTGATTTGATCATTTTTATCTATTTTTTCGTTTCCAAAAATTAAAATAAATGGGAAATATATTAATTCTAAAATTATTTTTAAAAATATATTTGATAAAAATAAAAAATATTTTCTACGTAAAATATTTTCCATATCAAATTCCACTTTTTATTAATATTTCATTCTCTTTTATTTCCTTAGCTTGCGAACAGAACACTCAGCTTCGTCTTAAAAGGACATCTCTCAGCGTCATCCGAAACGGCGGCGTTTACCGGGACTTCAGCGGGCTGAAGTCGCCCCCAGCCGCCATTTCCGGTTCACTCCAGCCTCCCAACTCTTTCCGGTCCGGTGGATGTCTGTTCCTGGTCGACCTCGCAGGGAAGATCGAACTGCTGTTATTTGAGCCGATTGTTGTCATTCCATTGGACGTCAATATTCCGGGGAAACACCTAATTCTGGTACCTCTACGATCTATTTGATTCCAAGGGCATCGATTGTTTGAATTTTTGGAATAAATAATTTTCTTGGATAGTATTTTAATGATCCAAATCCGGTTTCTGAGCAGCTTCAAGATTGTTTATTTGCTTGTTTGGGGTACAAAATATGATAGCAGACCAATATCCATTGTTGACATTCACTGCTCAATGTTAACTTTATGCATTGGCTCCTTTCTGTTTCTCTCCCTTTGCAAACTACAAAGAGAATTAAACAATTCGAAAGGGGTAGTTTTCACATGTGTAAAGCAGTAATAGATTGTTCATTGGGGAAATAATTTGGTATATATTTTTACGTCTAGATTCATTAATCTGTTGAATAACTTCTAAATGGTAGTTTATACCCAATATTTCTTTTAGGTTTTAGCGAAGGGTGGGTTTGAGCAGCTATGTTTTGAGTGGCATTTAGTTTATATTTTTATTTTTCGTTTTTTTATTGTTATTTTTTATTTTCTGTTTTAAACTTATTTTTTATTTTACGGTTTTAAAAATAAGAAAAATAGTTCAAAATGCATTTAATTTTCAAAATTTTGCTGTAGAAAACAAAAAATTGGTTTTCACATAGAATAGAAAATGACAGAAAGCTGTTTTGAATGTTTTTAATCAAAAACAAGAAAAATATCAAAGCAAAAAAAAATAAAGAATTTTCTGTTTTCTTTGTGTTGGTATTTTTAAAACATAAAATACATAAAACAAAAACAAAAAACAAAAAAGCAAATCAAATGCCCCCTAAGTAAATTGCTTCACAAACCAAAATAATTGTTGCATACGATACTATTAAGGCTCTGTTTGGAGCTACAAAATTTTATGAAAAACTCTAAAAGTTATTTAGTTTTTATTTCACTGCTTGAATTACGAACTCACAATTTATCTCATTTTATTTTATTTTATCTCACTTTTTATCACTCTAAACACACTCTAAATTACCTGCATGTTAGCATCTTATTTGAATTAGTGCTTTTATTTGTCTCTAGTTAGAGATTCTTAGCCTTTGTGTACCTTAAGGAAATTTGGATGTAAAACATCTGTTTTCATAATTGGATGAACCTGAGAAATTATTTTTTTTCCCAGACTTTGTTCTTCCTCAATTTGATCGTCTAATTGGTATTTTTTTTTAGTCCATATGTAGGCCTGTTGATGGGTGCTCTTGCAAAAATTTGCTTGTTCCTTAAACGTTTCTTAAATTGTTATGAGAAGATCTTTGCTGGGTAAATCTTTGTTGGTAATGGTGTAGTACATGAGCCATAATCCAGACGTACATATGCCATAATCCAGACAAACTATCTTTTAAAGGAAGTTCAATGTTGATTCAACCCAGACTGCGTGGTTAAATTGGTTCCTTCCATTTAGATTAAAAGTATATGCTGCATGTCTTGTATGGGTGTACCGAGTGGGCATGGAAACAACACTACTGTTAATTTCCTAGTCGTTATTGAAAGTGCTTTACTGCTATGTCGTTATAGAAAAATGAAAGATGGGTTAAATTAGTTTCTTCCATTTAGATTATAAGTATATGCTGCATGTCTTGTATGGGTGTATCAAGTGGGCGTGAAAACAACATTACTGTTAATTCCCTAGTCATTATTGAAAGTGCTTTAGTGCTACGTCATAATAGAAAAATGAAAGATTTATAAAGTGCAGATCGTGAATATTGGATTTGGGTGTTGGTGCTGGGATTGACATAGCATTAGTATTGGCGAGTGTCCACATGTTGATTGATTTTTCTTTTTCTTTCTTTCTTTTTTTTTTTTCGTAATTTGTTATTCATTTTGTTGTAGCGGTGTTTTGAACTGGATTCATGTTTACAAATGTCCCAAATGGGAGTACCATGACTGTTGGTAATATTTTGTAAATTAAATACCAATTTTTTTATTTTTATTTTTTAATTTATGCTTTTAAATATTTGTGATAGCACATTTCAATTTTGGTTTGATTTATTAGCCTTATTATGGAATCATTGACCTTTGACCTGGCCACTGGCCCCTTTCCTAGTTTGCTTAACAGTTTGGATTTCAAAACTTTCCTAATACATTGTGATCACTTGACTCAATCACCTTGATGAATTACCATCACCACTGTACATTACATCCAGGTCATTATAGGTTTCTCTCTCACATAATTTCATCTAACTGACATTCTCCTGCCGGCAATGATTCATGCTTACAACTCTCAATTGGTGAGCTTTATCTCAGTTAATCCTGGCTTATGATTTACTTTTTGTTTATGCATGTTCTGTTGTCTTGGCCTCCAATAATTTGTTGTATTTTCCCAAAGATGTGTCTTTATATATCTATAATCGTGCATATATATCAGTTTATGTATTTATGGAATCTATTTTTCCTCTGAACATAAATGTCTATAACATGTACAGAAGTTATTCAAAGAGGATACGTGAATTAGGGTTGTGATTTGGAAGTCTTGTATTTAGCATTTGTTTACTTATCGAAGTTATATTTGAAACAAAGAGTGAAAAGTTGGGAAATGGAAATGGTTGTGCATGGAATTTGATTTTTGAAGTGTTTTGACTCCAGTGCTGATTGGTGTTGCTATGTCTTTGTTTGCTAAATTCTTCGACCTTACACTTAACTCTTTTATTTATTTATTAAACAGGTGCAATTTTAGGCAATTCATAAAGCAGCAAGCACTGGCGAGATGCAGAAATTAGGAGATTTCAAGCTGCCCCACTTCTTCAATTACCCGCCTTACTTTACGTAATAGCTTACTCTCTTTTGCCTTGACTGGTCATAGATTTTTTTTTTTCTTTGAGATACTTGCTATATATGCATGGCTTCAGAGCTTAAGAAAGAACAAACAGGGAAGTGCAATTTTGGGTTGACACCAGTGCATTTTGGTTTAGATTTTTCCCTCTCTTTCTTTCTTCTTTATGATAATATCTCAGAATGAGGCCTAAACTAAAATTCTTTTAAAATACACTGTCTGAATTGCAACCACAATTATAATATTCATATAATTTTAAATTACTGTCATTATTTTTCATGTGAATTGATATTTTCTTTGTAGACAGGGATGATGTAACTGTTAAATTATGGCACACAAGTTTGTATGTCTTCCAATGAATTGGGGTGTTCGCATTGCATGGAGCTGATTGAGACTGGATTAATCGCAATGATTGGGTTGAATTGAATTGTGATTGTGGATCGTTTAAATGGGCTTATTTAAGTTAGCATTCATAATTTTGGGGCTCATACTAATTGTTATTGGAAAGCTTTATCTTAAGCCATTGTGGAAATGCGTGCATTCATATAGTACGAGCACATACATTCAAGAGTGTTTTTGGTTTCTTCAGACTTTGGTTTGGCGCAGTTTAATGAATTAGTCACTAAATTTAAAGTTGCCATCCTTAACAAGCAGTGACATAATTCTTCACTTCAGAGAATTTTTCCTTTGACCTCTCTATGGCTCTTTGTTTGAGTGGCTAAGTTATAATTGTTTCTTCCTTACCTAGTAATGTGGCTCTTTGTGTCTGAATGCCTTGTTAGAGAGTAATCAAATGTAACTTCCCCATTGTAAGCTGGGAGAACTGGAGTTGCATTGCAAGGATTTTGTTGAAAAATAGAAGATTAGGCACTGAGATATTTCCGAATCCTTAGTGATTTGGTAGCTGTTTTATTTCTGTAAATATAGAATTAGCCAACTCCTGTAAATTAGGGAAGTTTATAGGTCAGCTGTAATAGTGAACTACTTCCTGATTTTGTGCCTTGCATTTCCTATAATAAGGAAACGGGTAAATTCTTTTATTCATTGAGTCAATACAGAAATATTCTTTCTGTTTTAGATTTCATGCAAAATCATGGTACTTGTGTGTTGAAAGAAAATCAGAACAGTTGATGCAAGAAAAGCAAGATTCTTGGCTGTTTTGGAAGATCTTTGAGAGGCTGCTGCATCCCTTGTTTTTCTTCATTTTTTCTGATTGAGAAGAACTCTAATTGTGATTGTTTGGTTAAAAAAAAAAAAAAAAGAAAATATGGTTCCTTGCATTGATCTCAATTTGTCTTGGATTTGTTTTTTACGCTTCAAGTGGCTATTAATTGGATAGACTGTATAATGAGGAGTTAGATGGTATAACGAGGACTTAGGCTATAATCCAAGGTGGGCAACCACACTGGATATTGAAAGGTTAAGTCCTCCCCTTGAGGATCATTTGAACACTTGTTGCTGGGCAGCTGGTGGGGATTGTATCGATGTCTTCTTTCTTGGTTGCCTATGTTCTTACTGCATACGTGTCAAATGATGTCCTTTTCTTTGTCATACACTTACTTCCCTTGTGTGCCATGGTATATGATTCTTTAACCAAGCTGGCGCTATCAAACCCTAGTAGACAGTTTTTATTATTATTGAAGAGAAAAAGCATTGATGTCATATATTTCTCATGCAATCTTCAACTCAGGATCTGAGAATGGGATTCCCTAAAAAATTTGCTGCTAGGAAATGGTCTTGGTGTCAACCAGATTCCATTCTCCACAGATTTGAGATGTGTGTGGTTGGTATAAAAAGGTAGAATGCTTAATTAGCAAATTAGCTTGTCCTGTGCATAAAGATATAGATTGCGGAATCACAAACTTTATTGTACAGACTTTTCACTGTAGTTAGACGTCTTTTCCATACTTCAGGGGTACATACATATTTGAATAACTATACTGTCAAGCACACTAATTAAACAATTTTCCTCTGTAACGTTTTCTTAATAAAAAAATTTGTTTATTTGCACACATTCTGTCTTTGTAGCTTGCAGCCCGTTAAGGACACCAGGGAGAAGCAGATACAACTTTGGAAGGAACTGATACTTGATTACTGTAGAACTCAAAAGATTTACATAATTGAACTGGAAAAAGATTTTCCTCTGTTTACAAATCCTGTAATTGAAAGTAAGCTCTGTCTTCTCATTACTTCCTGTTTTTCATCTTACCCACTCAATGCTCGCAAACATCACATGTTTCTGACCATTCTCTAAGAGCATCCGATCACTGTGTTGTAACCACACTGTGCAAGGAATTTGAAAGCAATGCATTGGACAGAATAAAATTTACATATTTCTCGGACGATATGGTTATAATTATTATTCCCTTTCTGCTGTTTGCATGTTATTTTTGGAGCGAGGAGTTTGAATTAATTTACAAATTTCTATTTTCCATTCATCACTGCTAGTGCTTAACCTAGGGATTGTATTCAAAATAATGTTATGTTCATTCATTTCAACATGCTGACGTTTTATAGTTTAGTGTTATATTTATTTTAGAAAATTCTATTCATAAACAAATTTGAAGTTTTAGGTTTTAAAATTCCGAAAATTGAAAATAATTAAAAGAGAATAATTAATATATATATTCATGTTGTTTTCATATTATTTAATTCCAAAATTTTCTGCAAAGTCATAATTTGTTTCATGGGTGTAAAGTGATGAATGTTTCATCCAAGTGTCTAGTTCTAAAAAATAAAAATAAAAGATATGGCACATTTCTGTGCGATTGTGTCCCACATGTGCGATTGTGTCCAACAAGTGTCAACAATAAAGTATGGGCACTTCGAAATAGGTGACGTATCCATATTGGGCACACTAAGATACGTGTTAGTCACAACACATTGAGTATCCAATCATTTACTCCTTTCTTTTTTCATTCAAATATGCGATTAAATAGACCTACATTTGAGTAGCTAAAACTCTTAAAATTACAAAATCTTGTATCTCTTATCTTGTTATGTTATATTTGTTGAATTAGTAAATTAGTTTTCCTGTGTATGTTGTGTTTGCATGTATAAATAATAAAATATATAAAAATTATATTCTTTTGATATATCCCCGCCATGTCCATATTCTCATTTTTATATTCTCATTTTTTCAAAATCATTGTATTCATATCTGTACTTGTATCATGTCCACATCGTATATCTGTGTTTCTTAAAGGGTTAGTGTCTGTCATGGTTATGACACCTTCGTAGAAGTACCCAAGGCTGTGGCATTGCCACATTTAACTTGATTTTATCCATTTTATTATTGATGAACTCCTGTGTCCTTTTTTCCCTAGTTGTTGTAGTGTGGTAGTTGTTATAATTACAATTGTCAAAGTACTAAGTAGATGACCCTTAGGCTAAGAAGCACGGATATCAACACGATACGATAAAGATGCGGTGACTAAATGACTTTAAAAAAGGGTAAATCACACCTATCTTTCCTCAACATTTGGGTAATTACAGGGGACTACCTCAACCATCAAATTTACACCGATCTCCCTTATTTTCAAATGTTAACAATGAGCCCGGACGGCGTCAAAAACTCATGTCAAAATGACTAAAATACCCATTGCTTTTTTAGATGTTGGCCTTAATTAATATTTTTCTCTCTCTATAAATAGCGTTTTCACAGCCATGTACCAAGTTTGCTGGAGGAGTTATTATACCATTGGGATTTGAATCTTCCAGTTAAGGACATGGAACAAAGTTGCATATCATTTTCATACAAATGTCTGAAATGCTTCCTTGTCATGGGAAATGGAAATGAGTGCTGGCTGGATAATGAAATTTCAGCGTTCCCTCTAAAATACAACAGAACAAAGTGAAAAGCAGTGAAATGTTTAAATTCCAAGAATTGTTGTGTTAACATAAATTTATACACATATTTGAATTTTGTTTGTATATTAACTGGGGAAAAGGATATGTTTCTCACCTTATTTTTGCTGGTGAATCTCAATTTCATTTTCAGGATCTCTAAGTCATGAAGCTAGGGTGGTCTTCCTCTCAGCCTTAGTTTCTGAAGGTTTGTTCATGGTCTTGGCATCTCCCAAAATTTATTGGACTGAAGTCTGATCATGGTCCTCTTCCTTGTAAACTTACATGACAGGACGTGCAGAATGGATGGATAAAGGACATAGGAAATGCCTTATCCTCTGGCATCGCATTCAAGATTGGGCTGACTTGATTTTACGTTTTGTGAGTAGTCAAGCGGTCCTAACATGATACACTTGTCAAAATAAACGCGGCCTTAATGAGAAGCTGCATATTATTAGTCATGTGTGCTTGTGCTAATTATGACTTTCTTTTCCACAATGGATTAGGTTAAAGATAATGGCTTGGAAGACAGTGTGATGACAATTGAGGAAATTCGTTCAGGGACTGAAACCCGTGGCACAGGTAAATTAACATCCTAAAAATTGCCTGTGTATGCCCTTCTACTTACCATTGCTATTAAGCATACAGTACCTTTAAAAGAAGAGAGAGGGAGAGAGAGATAGAGAGTTAAGGATAATACACGATCTATTTATGCAAGTTAAATGGCCCGTCTGAAAATAACTTTCTGGAAGAACAATGAAGAGGAAAATAACCAGGGCCTTTGCTACAGCTGTAACAATTCTTTTGGAGAAAGATACAGTACATTCAGAATTCTAATGCACGACCCCTATAACAATGCAAACATTCACTTTCAGGCTTGCAAATTGGTTAAATATTGTCAAATAGTTAACACTAGGCAATACCTCTTGCTGACGTCTAGTAGACTTAGCCTCCTTTAGAATGCAAGCGTTTTTTTATGGTGCATCCAATAAAAAACTTGTTGGTCAGATGCCATGGATCTCTCTGATCATTTTGCATTTTGTTCCGGCTTTATAGATGTGTGCTGCCAAATTTCTAATCTAGATACACACCTAAACTAGCTTAAGTTACAACCGTAATTTATTGATTCTGCATTGCAATTTGTTCTTATTTGTCCAAGATACTGACGGAAACTGTTATAAGATCTATTGACGGTGACTGCGGGAACTGATTTCATGAATTGGCACCACAAGTAGTATTATGCGTCTCTGCTTTTGGTTTCACAGTTTCAGTGGCAGATGTTGGCTTCTTATTGATCAGATTTATTACCTCATTTCAGTGAAGTAATTGCAGTTTAATAGTGTTTACTAGTTTGATATTATCTCTTAATTGGATACATCTAGAGGGGTTCTAAGAGACTGTAGTGAATAAATGCACTGCAGGGACTGCAGTGCAAAAATGAAGGGCTGCGAATCTCCCAATTATTTAATGATGTGTATCTCAACTTTTTATTTTTGTACTAGAGCCTTGCAGTGCATTTATCCACTATAGTCCCCTGGAACCCTAACTAGAGGAGGTTGGTGGACATGCGGTCTAGTGTGAAGTCCCCTTTGTTTAACTTTACAAATCGACTAGGGAAATGTTTAAGATATTAAATTGCATTAAGGTTATTAATGGGATTTGCACATTTGGTAACTCTCCTCAAATATTGCATTATTGTTGTTGTTGAACTGGATTCATGGAAAAAGGCAAGGGAGCTTTACCGTGCTTTCCTTGAAACATTGAACTGATATCTCTCTGTGGTACTGTTGCTTTAGATCTTCATGGGATTGACCGCACAGTTCTAATGCGAGCTCTTAAGCTGTTGGAAAACAAGGGAAAGCTTGCTATCTTCAAGGGAACTTCTGCTGATGATGAGGGCGTAAAATTTTCTGTATAGACCTTTCCCTATTTTTTGTTTTTGATTTTTTTTTTTTCACTCTTTTTTTGTACTATCACTTTCTGTCGTATTTGTGATTTTAATTTCCAACAGTGTTACAACGGAAGTATGAGTTGTATTGGGGGATTTTGTTGTTTTTTATTTGAACTTTTAATGGGTATAAGGAATGCACATTCTTCTTTAGGGGGTGTTTGGCACGCTGAAGTTTGTTGAAAAACTTTGAAAATCTCTGAAAATTTTTAAAAATTTCTTTCACTGCACGAATTATCTATATAACAAATCAAGTCATTGATTTGACATTTATATGTTAGATCAACGGCTATTATTATACAAATCATATCAACGATTATTACTCATTTTTCATTTGTGTATCTTTAGTACGGGTAAATACTAGTGAATACATAATTTATCTCATTTTATTTTATTTTTTATCACATCAATCATGAAACCACATAATTTATTATTTAATTTTTCATATCCTGTCAACTAAGAAGTCAGGCTTGTGTTTGTCTGAAAATAAGAAATCTATCTGGCGGAGGATATGCCAAGCTAAAATCTCTGCTGTTTTTGGAATTAATTGCCTGAAATTGCAGCTATATGGCCATTGTTACCAGGCAATTGAGAGAGATAGAAGTTTTCATCCTATGATAATAATTATGAAAATAATGAAATAATATACAAAAATACTGTCAATTGGAAAACAATTACCCAAGTAGGAGCAAGATTTTATTAATGAAATCGTAAGTGACATTGACTTTTGCGTGTCAAAAATTATGCTGAAATTGTAAGTGACATTTAACTTCTGAAAAAGTTGTATATTCTATTAACGAATTATGGTTAAAAAGCTAGACAGTCCTCGTCTGCGCCATTTCAGAGCTCCCTAGCATCGTCAGGAATAATTAATAGCTATTCCAAAATAATTTTTTGGGGGTAAAAAAAAAAGTAAGAAAATTTACTTCAAAAATTATTTTTAGAGATAATCAAGTTTAATAACTTGTTTACAGTGTCAAAAAATTAATAAAAATTAAAAAAATTATAATTTCATAATTCCTATAATAAAATAGAAAATAATTTTTAAAAAGTTTTTATATTTTTTTCATTAAATTTTAAAGCTTTAAATGGACTTCAAGTCATGCCCATTTGAACCGGAGCCCCGTTAAGGCTGATGAAATCTTAAATACAGCAGTGCCAACTAGACAATGGATCCTATCCCCTTGTTGTACTTTCCATGTGTTACCAGGAAAATTACTTTCTCTTTCCTTTATATTCATTTTTTTCCCTCAGCAACCAAAACACCCATCATAGAGCCTACATTGGGAGCCTCGTTAAGGATAATAAAACTAACAGTTAAAATTAAAAAAAAAAAAAAAAAAAAAGTTTAAAAGTAAAAAATTTTAAGATTTAAAATTTAAAAAATTATTTTAAAATAATAATTAAATGATTATGTTTTATTTGATAT